>MSJI02000006.1:142590-170695 GCA_001931905.2 Cladosporium sp. IMV 00045
AGCGCGGGCAGAAAGACTGGCAGGGTCCCGCTGAGGGTGCGTGGGAACCATACCGCGACGATGAGGATGATTGGGGACAGCGAGCTGCTGCTGCTACTGGAAGAAGTGGAAGTCGAGAGGAAGCGGAGGCGGAGGCGGATTGGGATGTGGAAAACGCGGCCACGCAGCGGGATGTGCAGGTTATGTTCACGGTTCCTAAGACGAGGCTGCGCGTTGTGAATGATGATATGGACCGGGCGAGCTTGCGCAGCGCGAGCGATGGGGCGGTTAGTCGGAGTGGGAGTACGAGGAGCGGCGTGAGTGGATTGGGAAGGCAGGGTAGTCAGGGACCTGGGTTGAGGAAGGAGGGGAGTAAGAGTTTGCTCAGGATCATGAGTGAGAGTGGTGGGATGCGATTGGGCGATATGCCGGAGGATGAAGGGGAGGATGGGCCGGCAAGGTATCGAGATTGAGTGAGATGATCTGAGCTCGGTTGTTTTTCCATTTTCTATGTCTTTGTTTTGAATTCCTTATCTCTTTTCCCAGCGATGGCGCATGGACGTGGCGTTACTTGCTTTTCTTGACACAAGTGTGTTTCGGTACAGAATTGAAAAGGGTGATTGTAAGATTTCTTTGGACGAAGAATGCTGGGCCAGTTTCCTTGTAGATACAATGTTGAAAGAAATGCAATTCGGTTTTCATGTGGATCTTTCATGTTTTGCGCTTGTTACTCCAGGACTTGAGGAACGATTATCGTCAGAGGGGCAAGCCTTAGCGATATACATATAACGTTAAACATCTACTTACCATAGATATGTTATCTGACCATATTCATCTATTGAGCACTGTCCAGATGGGTCTGTGACTTGTTTGAATTTGACTTTGATTTCATTGCATTCGATCTGTTTGCTTCTGCTTTCAATTGGTTTCAGCCCATTCTGTGCCTCCCTGGTGTGATTGACCCAGGACTGCCATTCGGGTTGATTTGTTTGTGACTGTTATACATGTTTCCTTTCATGGCCTTCGCATTTCGCATCAACATAAAGTAAAGAAAAGAGGAAGCAAAGTACTCAGAATCGGAGTCGTAGGGAGGTCATGAAACTTTCCCAACATCCGCTCCTTTCCTAGCCGCCCAGCAAGAAACCGCAGACTCCCAGCGTCGTCGAACCCTTGCATGCGAGATAACAAAGCAACAGAAAAGCTGGCCATTCATGGTTCCATCCTTGCGCCTTTTCTGGTCAAACAGAAAGCAGCTCAGTCTTGGTCCATATTGATGGCTTGCCTCTCATCTACTTGGCCTTGGTGGCGGCCTCCTCCTCCTCGACACTCCCAGTAGTGCCGGCGGAGGAGCTGGTGCTCATCTTTTCCAGCTCGTTGTCCTTCTCGACGGCCGAAGCGCCGTGCAAGTCCTCGTCGAACTCGATGACCTCCGGATCGACGGCTTCGAACTTGGACTTGTAGACGTTGTGCCCGGCGGCGGCGCTGAAGCTGTTGGTGCGGCGGCGCGGGTTGGTGGCGTTGTACTCGTAGTCTTCAAGCTCAGAGAGTCCGTGCTGGCCCCTAATGGAGAGTGATATGTTAGATGCATTGATGGTTTGGAGGTTTAGCTTCACAGTCGAGCTTACCAATTGCCTTTACCGCCGCCTTGCTTCTTGGTGTTAGTCGGGGACTCGCCGGCGTAACCGGACTTGCCGAAATACTTGGGAAGATGGTCTTCAGGAGCAGCGGTGCCGTTGGCAAGGCCGGAGTGGTCGCGGTCAGTAGCTTTGTGGCTGCGGGTCACTGCGATCAGTTGTTAGCATGCATTGGTAGGGATTGGGTGGCGGGCGAGGTTTCAATGATGCGAGATCAGCTGCAATGATGAATTGTGCTGAGTGAATGAATGTATCATGCAAGGGAGGGATGGAGTAGGGGAGACCTCACTGTTCAAGTTGGGGTGAATGGAGTTGATGTGAGGTGAGTGTTGGTGAGTTGAGCTTGTATGCGGCGTGATTTGGGTGTGAAGTGTTTGCGCGAGAGAGATGGAGGATGATGTTGATGTCGTGGATGAGAAGACAAAGAAGAAGTGAAGTTGAAGAGAAGCTGTGGTGTAGATAAGCTCATGGACAGCTCTGCGAGGTAGAGCTGCTCGCGTGACCGATGATCAACAAAGACCCGCGGCGTTGCGATGGAAGGTGCGACTGGGTGAGCAAGATGACTCGATCGATGTCCTAAGCGGTGTTGCTAATTGCGTGCTAACATACAACCATTCCACAGTATCTAATGGCTCAATCTCGGAGTGTCATGGGCAAAGTGGATTGATGATGTTGCTGCCATCGTCGGACGGAGCCCGCCTTCATGTCACGAGGTCAATCGGCCCACATCCCACAGCTCACTAAGGTTCAGTCTCGGCCTATACCAGCCGGAGTCGACAGGACCGGTCTCCGTGGACGATTGACAGGTACCAGGAGAGATGACATGAGATACTTGCATGGAGAATTTACTTGCCGTTGACATGACCATTGTACTTTTACTTCACCATCATCAACATTACCTTCATCCTGTGCCTTCCCTCGTGTGCTTGCACAACACCCCACGTTTTCCCCATGTTTTGTGACGTAGCGCGGGCATTGCTCGTGTTTCAGCATTGTTGCCCCTTTTCTCAGGGTCCAGTCTTCCTCATCACGTGCCTTGCTGCCATGTCTAGCAGAACAGTCATACCGATAAAGATGGCGAGTCGCCATCACCACAGCCTTGTGGTGGGCCTTGCTGTCGCCGAATTCGCCTCATCTCTATCAAAAGCCAATGGCCGCGAATGACAAAGGCGAGCTTGAAATCACGCACCCCAGACTGCACTAGTCCTTCTAGCGCTTCCTTTGCTCATCGACAGAGTCCTTCTGGCCAAGCTCCGTGCAGAGGCGCAATCATACGAGCTGGATGGCTCTTCGAACGTTAGTCACAGGTGAAGTACGATGAGCATGCCTTTGCTCTGTTATACGTAGGAGGAAGACATTCTCAAGCCTTCCGAGCCTTCCACCGGAGTAGTCATGGCCGTTCAGATGGCCAGTTCAAGCTAAATTGCACAAGAGCACGTCAAAGCAACTCGAGAATCCAAATCTTACGCAATCCACCACGTTCATGGATTGCCTGGTCCACAGCTAACAAAACGAGCCGGTGATGGACCTGCCGCACTGTTCTTGTAGCAACGTACACTTGGAGCGGTCAAATATGACTGTATGCGAGCCGGTACCGAAAATGCCAACTGCACGAATGCGTGCGCATCTCCCTTTTTTGTACTACACCTTCTAGATCATGCAAGATAATGCAGTATGCAGGTAATGCGTCGGTCTTAACCGCCTAAGCGCCTGAGGCGCAGTCTCCGCTGTGAGCTGTCAGCTGAGTGCCTAAATCTCAGCCTCGTCTGGACGCGACATAGCAAGCACACCAGACAATTTGAAAGACAGATCGCAATGATATCGAACGGCCAGCTTACAAGTTGCGGCGGACGAAGTGCGCAGAGTGAGCCGCGATGGCAGCCGCCGACATCGAGAATTGCAACCTCGGACCTGGACAGCAGCTCAACTTCAGCCAGAGCGGCGGCTCCGGTAACACGCAGTACAACGCGCACACGCAGAACCACTATTACACCACAATTGCTGCAACCCAGCATGAGCGATCTTCGTCATACGTGGACGCGCTCTGCAGCGGGCTCACTCGACCCGACGTTGACAGAGAGGCTCTCATCTATGCGAAAGGCAAGAAAGTAGAGGGAACATGCGAGTGGATCGAGCAAGATCGCGAATATGTTGCATTCATGCGCGGTGATACGCGGATGCTATGGATTTGTGGAGGTCCGGGCAAAGGCAAAACCATGATTTCAATCTATCTCACCCAGCTACTGGAACGGCACCAGCGAGTGGTATTCTTCTTCTGTCAAGCCGGGAACGAGAAGCGTGCTGCTGCAACCTACGTATTGCGAAGTCTATTGTGGCAGCTCATTACAAAACAACCAGAGCTATGCGAGCATCTAGGACCGGACCTTGATACACAAGAGAAACGGCAGGTCACTCTGAACTCCCGGGACACCCTGTGGCTCCTATTCGTCCGTGTAATACGAGATCCGAGGTTTGAGGCAGTGATCTGTCTTGTTGACGGTCTCGACGAGTGCGACGAAGACTCTCGGCACTGGCTTGCAACGAGATTCGTGGAGCTCAACAGTGCTTCAGATTCCAATCTATTCCAAATCTCGCTGCGCACTATCGTCGTGAGCCGCCCAGGAATTCCTTTTCTGAACAATCCCCGGAACATACGGTTGGACCCGGATAATGACCAGCAGGTCAGGAGAGATATCAAGACATTCGTGTCAACCAAGGTGCAGATGCTATCGGAAAGGCTCGAGACTCACCCACTCACCGATGTTGCACCTATTCGCAAACGACTCGAGGACACCCTGCTCTTGCGCGCTGAAGGAACTTTGCTTTGGGTCGGCTTGGTGATGGTGGAGCTACTGAGAAAGAAAACCTGGGGCGACGTCGAAGACACACTTCACGAAATTCCCAAAGGTCTCCCAGCTCTTTACGATCGCATGCTAAACAGCATCGAGCCGAAACACCACCAAGCATGCACTTCAATACTCGTCATACTTACCGTCGCTATTCGACCCTTTTCTATGCAGGAGCTGAGTGATGCCCTCAATCTTCGAGGAGCAGCTGGTGCTCTCAGCGATCTTGAAGTTGTCCATGCCCATACTGCAGCATGTGGACCACTCGTGTATGTGTCAAACGACACAGTCACCTTAATACACGAATCTGCCAGAGACTATCTGCTTCTGAGCGGTTCCGCCAATGTACGATCGCTTGGGCATTTTAGGTGGTCATCTTCTTGGGCACATCTGCAGTTGGCTAGCGCCTGCGTTGCTTGTATCCTACGGCACGGTGAATCGCGACTTCAAAACTTGAACTTGTACTTGTACTCGAGACAGAATAATTTCCTAGAGACAGACGAGTTTCTGGTTTATTCCGTGAAGTACTGGCCAGAGCACGCTCAACACTCGAAAGAGTACGGACAACAGCTTCTCGATGGTTTTCCATCCTTTTTTGGTGGGAGTTCGAAAATCAGAAACGCTTGGTGGTCCGTATATTCAAGGCGATACATGGGAAGTACCGTCATAATACGGCGGTCGCTGCACATAGCATGTGCACTGAACTTCGTACTGTGGGCCCGTAGGCTTCTGCTAGGTCGCTACACTTGGCCATCGGATTGGGCAAAAACGTGGCGATCAAATCAGAGGGCCGGATCTGGACCTACACCGCTCTACATGGCTGCCTGGCGCGGCCACATGGACGTTGCAAAGCTACTTCTCGAAAACAATGCCAGGGTAGACCGTAAGTCATGCCTCGAGAAGGGTTATGCGCTGGAAACACCGCTCCATGCGGCTTGTGAAAGGCGTAAAACACCGCTTGTGCGATTATTGCTCGATTATGGCGCAAATGTAATGACGAAGCGAGAGGCCGATGGGCGCACAGCTCTTCATCTGGCTGCCGAGGAAGGGGACTGTGACACCGCTCATTTGTTACTCGCACGAGGAGCTGACGTAGGAGCTCCGAATTCCACTGGATATACACCACTCCATTGTGCCTCATCTCGAGCCGGCCGTGGCACCGATATTATATCACTGCTGGTCAAGCATGGGGCGAATGTCAACGCTTCTGATCGATCTGGGAAAACGCCGTTGCATTTAGCTGCGTGGCGTGGAAACATTGCTGTGGCACGATTACTAATCGACCATGGTGCAGAGACCAAGGCTCGGGACGAGCATGGCAACTCGCCTCTACATTCTGCTGCGCGTTCGTTGGGGTGGTCAGGCAACATACAAATTATGCATCTGCTGCTTGAGCGTGGTGCGATACTTCACGGCGAAAACACCGATGGCTTCACCCCATTACACATGGCAATTGACCTTTGCAATTCGCACGGAGTTCAATTACTGATTGAACGTGGGGCCGATCTGGCCTCCAAAACCCGACAAGGCGCAACAGCTTTGCATCTGGCAGCAAGCAAGAGTTTCGGGACTGAACAACTTGGTCAGGAGAGAGTACTATATATCCTACTGATTCTACTCGAACGCGGAGCAGACATCCATGCAAGGGACGACTGTCAAAAGACGCCATTGCATTGGGCATTGGCACTGCAAGACAGCCCCGTGCGCACGGAAGCTTTCGATCCTATCGTACGGACCTTACTGCGGTGGGGCGCAGATGCGAACGCACTAGACCTCCACGGGAATTCTCCTTTGCATTTGTGCGTTAGAATCGGGCTCCTGGAGATCGATTGGTGGCAAAGGCCGCGCTGGGATGAGCCAGTGGTATTGAGCTCGATCACACGGTTATTGCTAGAAAATGGAGCTGATCGTCTTGCAAAGGATCAGAACGGCAAGACGCCCTTTCAGCTGGTCGAGGAACAACACGATGTCATCTTTGCTGCCCACGAGAGAGACGAAACCATATGCGAGGACATAAGGACATGGTACACGCTGCTCGCACCATCATAAGTAGTCAATCCAAGCACGTAAAAGTGGTCACGCTCATCAATGTCAACTCGATTCACACGAAAGTACTACTACCAAGAATGCGAGTATATCTTGTTTTGTATGTAGTCTCGTGTGAATCAAGGTTGTTTATGTCTTTTACTTTTCCGTCCTTGAGCTGCTAGTATATTCAAGGCACAAGATGGAGCAGACACCAGTGATATCTTCCAAGTGAGATATGGAGATTGTTATGACAAGCGGAAGACAAAGGTTGGGTACTGCAGCCATCCTGGGAACAAATGTTCCCATCGACTTGAACACCCAATCCCGTACTGCTGCGTTCACGTCAAGATCGCTGTTCATTCAGCGTATTTCAACTCTTCAGCATTTGTCACTCGGTCCAGCATTCGAAGCAGTGTGGCTTGGACATCTACGCCAATGCTGACGAGCATCTACCCCAACCCTAACCCTGAATGTTGCAGGCAGAACTTGCCCGCAACCACGCGCCAAGGAAACGAACAGAGTCCTTCCTTTGACTCTGACATCCTGTATGAATGCGGAACACGTGTATCGTTTCTATTCTTCCGAAAGACTACAGCTGTAACGAGAAATGCAATTGTTCGGCGCGTTTCGGCGGTCTGCCAACAAGAAAATCTAGGAGCCGTTCGCTATCTACGGATCATGATTGCGAGAAAACAAATATGACCGTTCGGACAGATAATTTGTTTTACATGCCGCCCTGCCGATTCGAGTATATCTTTTAAGGAAAAGTGTGCCACTCTGCCCACTCCCGTGCTCGATGGTACTACGGAGGTAGATTATATTGGCAATTCAGCTTTTGATGAATGTGAAGTAGCTGTCGTCGAAGGCATCAGCTTGATCAATTGTAAGATTGATGACTTGTCGTGAGAGGAAAGGTTATCTGCAGCGAATAATTTCCGACGCATTCAACGAGTATTGCTCGACCTCGACTACCATTCTAGACTACAACCTTGACGGAATGAAGTTACATCTTTTGAGAATTGAGATCTGGCTTTCCAGGATTGCCTCGAGCGTCATCCCATCCGCTCACATTGACACTTTTGCGAGTGAAGTCTGCGATCGATAAGAAGCAAGCGACGACTCGCAGACAAGATTACTTGAATTCATGATGACCACGATATGACGCCCTCACAAAGATATCAACACGATCGTACATGTATGGATATCGTCTTTACCAACCGCGAAGAGCTTAGCGCGATCTCGCCCAGAGATCGGGATTGCTGGGAAGTGAAAGCAGATCGCGCGCTAGCGGACTAGCAGAGATATGATGACCTCATGGATACTCTTCCACCACCCGAATTAATTGTAGTAGCTCTACACTTTGCTGTAGGAGAAGCATGACGCTTTGAACCGTCGTTGGCGTCTGTCGGCGGTCAGTAGTGTAAGTAGTTCTACTCCCCTCCTCGTCTTCTTCTTTGTTCAGCATCTCCGCAAGGGCGAAGGTGTTTCCCTCCTTACACGCAACCTTCACGCTCCATTCCATCTGTTATGACAGACGGTGTCAAGCCTTTATTGGAATCTCGTGGATCGCAGGCTCGCTTCAACATGGGAACCAACATGGAGGATTCGAAGCGCAAGAAAGTGCTGGTCGTGGGCGCTGGCGCAGCTGGTACGTACTTGTGATCATACTTGCATTGTGCAACGCGATCGCTGACAACAAGACAGGCATGAGCTGTGCGGAACACCTCTCAAACCACCCCGACAAATTCGATGTGACCCTCGTCGACGCGGTCGACTACTGCGGTGGTCAGGCTTACAGCATTCCGCTCGATAAAGAGAAGACAGGCGCGTCATGGCTCAACCAGGGCGTGCAAGGAGGTGCCTACATCTTCCACCACACCATGACCATGTTCGCGCGCAATGGATATTGGGCCGACCCTGTGAAGCTCCAGGTCAGCTTTGGCAAGGATGATCAATTCTGGACCAACGTCTTCCCTACCCAAATGCTCAAGAAACACGCGAAAGAAGTCAAGAGGTTCTTCTATATGCTCAAGATCGTGCGCTGGTTCGAAGTTCTCTTCGCCATGTTGCCGATAAAGTACCTGGTCAAGCTCTTTTGGTTCTCCGAGGAATTCGCCAACGTGGTGGCACTCCCTATGGTTGCTCTTTTCCTAGGCACCGGTAACTACGCACCGGAGGTCCCATCCATGGTCCTCGAGCGTCTCTGCACGAGCCCGACATACGGCATGTGGTACCCGCCAGACAAGAACAGCATTGCCTCCAACCAGCCGCCCATGGTCGTTTTCCCTAACTTCAGTGAATTCTACGAGACCTGGCGCAAGAATCTCATCAAGAAAGGTGTCAACGTCCGTCTGAGTACCGAAGTCACTCGCATCACACGACGCGACAAGAATGGTGTCACCGTGAAGATTATTGGCCGCACTCCCGCAAAGGATGGCCACAACCAAGATTCTGCTTGGGTGCCAGACAACGTCGAAGGCTCCAACGCCGACGCCGACAAGGTCGAGACGACCGAAGAGTACGACGAGATCGTCTTGTGTGTCCTCACGGACACCGCCAAACGCCTTCTCAAGCCTACCGTCACGACCCTTGAATCTAAGATCCTCGGTTCCGCTAAATTCGCCAACGACATTACCGTCACCCACACCGATGCCGACTACATGCGCAAGCACTACGAAAACTTCTACAATCCCGACCAAGCCGTGTCCGAGATCAATGGCGTCAGCATGCAAGAGCGTAACGACTTCGCCAAAGACAACTTCAAGCCCATGTACCTGATCAAGATGTACCCGCAAGACCTGACCAAGCTCGAGATGTGCTTCGACTGCACCAACTACCAAGCGCAATTCCCGCCCTCGGTCCCCTTCGACAACCACGTCTTCCAGACCATCTTCCTCAACAACGAGCGCGACGGCCACCTCTGGTCCATTGACCAAATCGACGAGAGCAAAATCATTCGCAAGGACTGGTGGCACCAGCTCTGCCACTCCTTCACGCACTACCTCTTCGTCGTCCCCTGGATGTGGCTACTTCAAGGTAAGCGCCACACGCGCTACGCCGCCGCCTGGACCATGGTCAACGCGCACGAGGTCGCCTGTATGTCTGGCATCGCTGCTGCTGTGGACTTGGGCGCAGAGTATCCGGATGATCTGGAGAGAGACAAGTTCGCTCTCCTGGCTTTCAGGCTGTATTATCTGCTCGCTTATGGAAGATGGTACAGGCGCCGCGCGACGAAGCACTCGAAGGAAGGTGTGGGCAAGGATTATGCTAGTGGGCTTTATGGCTCATTCTATCAGGGCCCCGGTGTCAATTCGAAGCAGGATCGTTTGATCTGGAGGAAGGAGGTCGAGGCGGGTAGGAGTTTGGAGAGCTTTTAGATTTGGGATAGATATGTCTGATGATTGATTGACCATAATACCAAACCATTCGAAGATGGTATAATGTTGAATTCTCAATTTGTCTAATCTACTTAACCCGATCAACGCATGTTTCGCCATTCCCCATGTTTGATCACACCTGTAGTTTTCCGCCTCGAAACAAAAAATCAACAAACGAGAAAGTACACAAGACAATCACTCAACGTAAGCTTTCCCAAGCCACAACTGCCGAGCACAGTCGGCGAACAAGCCTGTTTTTTGATCTTCATCACTCCACCTCTCAACTCCACGTAAAGATCGACGCCCTATCAAAAACTCCCCCGCTTCGTCGGCTCTTGCGTGAGTTGGTGGTCATACCCGACAGTGCCATGAATGTCAGAAGAGGGGTTGATGCGGCAACTCCCTACTACTAGCAATGATGACCGTGATGTCAGCGGTTCATTCGGTAAGATAGAAAAAGTGTTGGAGTGGAAGGTTGGAAAGCGAAGGGGGTTTGTTTTCGATGCTCTGCACCTTCATATTCTGGTTAACTCAATGGTATAGTGTATACTTACATCTGCCCATATATTGAAATCAAATGTCTACTTACGCCGCTGTACTCGCTCTGTTGGTGACCGCATCAACGGCGCAGTCTCTCCCACCAGGTGTCTCTCCCCCAGTCGCCAGGACATGCGGCCCATCAACGGCAAACATCGTTTGTCTACACAAGTACGCCTCGGTCCTACCATATCATTTCTTCCGCAACGGCACCGCCGAGGAACCACCCACGTTCGGTTCCACCAGTGTGCCGAATGATACTTCCTTCGGTCTGGTGGAAGATGCGAATTTCCTCGTCTTCGACGAAGCGCGTGCCTTCGAACTCCTGGGCGGGTCGCCAACGTACGATTTCGTCTTTGAAGTCTCGCCCGCTGTGCATGAGGCTCCTGTCTATGTTCCTAGTCTGAACAAGCTATTCATGAGCCAGCTTGCTCCGCCGCCTGGCTATCTGCCGCAGTTAGTCGTGGACCTCAATCAGGACCCGCCCACGATTGCAGAGTATCTTTCAGATCCGCCTGTGTATGCTCCGAACGGAGGAACCTTTCACAATGGTCTTATTTATTGGGGTGAGTATGTCCTTACAAAGCACCAAGTGATCACCGCTAACAATGTCTAGCCGCCTCCGGGGGCAACAACTCCATCGAAGGCACAGAGCAGCGTCCCGGAATCCGAACTCTCGACCCTCACACCAACAAAACCGTCACCCTGCTAAACAACTATTTCGGCTACTACTTCAACACGATCGACGACCTCTTCGTCGACTCCCACGGCGCCATCTGGTTCACCGACCCGGACTACAGCTGGTTCAACCGACTAACCGACACAGCGCCCCAGCTCCCCTCGGCCTCCTATCGCTTTGATCCTTCCACCGGCGCTGTGACTGTCATCGATGATTCTCTCAAACAACCCAATGGCATCGCCCTCTCTCCCGACGGCAAGAACGTCTACATCTCCGACACGGGCGCTATCTCCGGCTCCGTCCTCCCTGACGGACCGCCCGGCAGCCCTTGGAACCAGACTGGTGTTCGTACGATTTACAAGTACGACCTCGTCGACGACGGCACGCACGTCACGGGTAAGAGACCCATCTGGCTCGCGCAGCAGTTGGTTCCTGATGGATTGAAAGTGGCAGCAAACGGCTACGTGCTCACCGGTGCGGGCTTTGGTGTTGACATTCTTGATCCGAAGGGGGTGTTGATAGCGCGCGTGCAGACGAATTACACAGTGCAGAATTTCGCTTGGGTGGGCGAGGGGTTGACGGAGTTTTGGATTATGGGAAACAACGGTGTTTCCAGGGTTAGATGGGACTTGAAGGGGCAGGATCTGGCTGCTTAAGGAGTGGAGTGTGGTTAGTGTTGGTTGTTTGAGAGGATCGATACTTGTTGAAACCTCATTGGACGGGCGGACTTGCGAAGGTATTGGCTTTGATTCGAATGAACAAAGAAAGGGGTTTCGATTCGGTCAAGTCGCTAGTTGTATAATACGAAAGGGGACTCAATTATTCGGCTTCGCTCAATTATTCCTCGTTGACTGTATGTGGTATTCGATGAAATCATCATTTGACCCTTATCGTAATCAATTCTTCTCATCAGACATCTCTCATGCCTAGAAATGGGTCTTTGTCATGGTGCCGTCGTTACGGTGATCGCTACTACGACGTCTCACATCCTAGAAGTAATATATCAGCATTTTTCGGTATACTTGCGGTACAGGTGAACGCTCGGTCAAGACTCGATGATCAGCTATGAACGTTAATGTTGATGGCTGTTGCGACATCAACCATAAGAATGCTCACGGGAATGGCATCGTTGCTGCGAGAGTGAATGCCCAACGAATGTGCCCATTACAACGATGGAGCCTCGCGGATCTCTTTGTTCCTACAGCCATGGCAGGGTTACCTCGACTCCAAGGCGGGCCTTCACTGTTGCATGGCTTCAAGACAGCTCTTAAGTTACAATCCCAACAGAGCCCCTCATTGTCATTCACGATTACTCCATGGGCTTTGGAGAGCATTTAGATACCACCGTAGTGACGACTGATTAATCGGCCTCGAATGACTCATGTGCTCGATTACCTTGACACTCTTCATTGAGCGGATCGATCAAGCAGTCAATGTAGAGCTCTTCAAATGTTCCAAGCCAATCGCAGTGCGTTCACTGGCACAATGCATCAATCTCAACGGTCCGGTGAACAGAAGGACTCACCGAAACAGCGATTCACTGATCATGTGTCGTGACTTACCGTGCATCCACCCGTCTACCTCTCTCATGGCTCATCCACCTATCATCGTTTGATCGAATAACAACAAACCACTGCGCCAGCAATGTCGCAACTTTCAACCCCCTTACCTACAGTGGCGGCCTCTATCTGCGGCCATCGATTAACAGGAGGAGACGCATCGACCGGGATAGCAACGGATCCCGCAGTGACAATAACGCACTGTGCTGCTTGCAAACCACTTATCGCAACCGCCTCCAATTACCTCGTCCCAGAAATCACAGCAAGCATGGACCGTCTATCACATCAAAAGTCATGCACGAACTGCGCAGAGTTGATCGAACTTGAAGAGAAAATGCTAACAGCCCGCTCGAACTGGGAGTCATTCGCATCCAAATCACCACCTGCCGCAGGAGACCAGTCTTCCCTAGAAAATCATCAAGCAGAACGAAAAACTCTCGTCAGAGCCTCCAGACAAACTCTCCTCGCCTACAACAACGCCAAAAACTCCCATTCGTGCCCGGAAGATTCCTCCTGCCCGACCGTCAACGAGCAAACAGCAGCACCGTTAACCTCTCAAACAACCCCATCCACTCCGAAGGCATCCCCAGGAAGAAGTCCCAAAAGCGTTACCTTCGATGAAACACAACACCATCCCGACAGCGAGACTAGTCGGGGCAGGTTCACTTTCCTCCGCCACATGAAGACTCACTATGCGCCTGGGAAGTACGCCCATCCGAACGGGGATACGTGGTTGAATACCTCGAATCCTGGACTGAATGGATGGTTGTGGGGCTTCAAGGGAGAGCGGGAAGAAGATTTTGAATTGAGTAGGCAGAAGAGCGAAAAGGAAACCTTGTCTTGGGAAGCGTTTAAGGAGTTTCTCGACAAGGAGTGGGAGAAGAGATCATTGACTGGGGTCCGAGACAATCGTGTTGAGAGTCCAGCCGGGACGGGTTTGAACTTCTTATGTGCCAACGAACTGGACAAGCCTGTCTCGGAGGATGCAAAGGAGGAACGCCACGAAGTAAAAGCGGAGGAAGAGACGAACAGCCATGGCGTGGACTCGAACGACAGTGACTCTGATTCGGATGATGCTTCCCCAACGAACGACGATGATACCGAAGGATCTCAACTCTCAAGAAGCGAGTCGACCATCGCAAGTCTGAGAGAAACAAAGACGACGACGAGGAAGGCTGGACGCTCGGGGACTTTCAAGACAAAGAAGTCTTCGCCATTCGCATCATGGAACCAGGAGACATGGTCTGTCCAGCGACTGAACAATCTGGTTCTGGGAAGAACAACAGCTTCACGATGCCTGTCTCCGAGAAGTGAGATCATTGCCTGAATTTAAGGCGGAGAAACGATCTGACCTAGCTGAGTTTGAGCTCAGAACCGGGTGAGACAAAACGTTACTGTGTCGAAGCAATGGACTGGAGGTTACCTGCGCATGACTTTCACATAAGATCTCTCCTTTGTTGGAGTTCTCGAGTAGTAGATTCATCGATTAAACCAGACAATACAGCAACTTGAAACTTGTTCTATCACTTCAAATGTTTCTATTGGTGTATAACTATACAAAAGATTTACAGTTTTTCTCTGGCATCAATTATCCTACCCAAGAAACAATTTTCCGTCTCCCTTACCCCTTTATTGCGTTCTCGTGAGGAAAACAACTTTCTCCTTCGAAAGATGCACTCCTGAATAGCTATAGAAGATGACCGAGAATCCTCGTGGGTCTAGCTAGACTCGAGGTCAACAACGGAAATACGAAAAACTAGACAATTGATATATTGAAGGCTTTGCTACTCCGTTACCGTAAGCAGTCGTGCACAGAAGTAGACCAAAGGGCTCTCAAGCGTTTGAGCACTGGTGTTCAGGTTTGGTTCAAATGATTTTAGATGCACCTAAAGCTTAAGGTATCCAGCTTCCAAAGACACTGCATCCTATCTTATGAACATGGCAGGTGATTTCTGCTGCATTTCTCTGTCACATACGGCAGATATCCAAAAGACCACATGTCTATAACAATGATAGGACATGATGTAACTCTGTCATCTATGGTTTATACGTGAAGTCGGGGAACGATCAAGTGGAAAAAATCCCGAAGTCATAGGCATTTTGGGACGTCAGAATCGGATATACTTATTATTATTATAGTGTGTAAATCATCTTTCCCACCTCATACAGGTTTTCATTGCCAAAGTCCATGGAAAACATCAGCACCGTTTGCCGACCACCTCGTTTGCACGCACCAAAGCGCCGCAATCGAAAGCGCAAACACATCCGACTTTCCACATTGACCCCAGAAGCCACTCATCGACGAATACAGTGACTGCCATACAGGCACATTCACCACTCCTACAAGAAAAGTTTCCTTCCAATAGATACTCTTTCACCAAACCCTTTCCGCCAAAATTCCCTTCCATCGCCCCAGCCAACTCTCCAACAAAGAAATGCTCAACCACAGCCCCAGCCCACATCAAGGAACACATCCGACCTCCAAGCGCACTCCACCAAAATGACGTCCCCAAGACACAAAACTACCCTAATAGCCCTATACGGCATCCTCATCACCGAAAGATCCTACCTCCTCGCCACCCGCCGCGAAGCTACCCGCAAAAATGCAACTTCGCTAGCCCACAGGGTCCTCTTCCCTCGCCTCCCAATCGAGTTGGTGGAGCAAGTAGCCGACGAGCTCGTTCTCTTGAGGGAGCAAGATGCTCGGCATATATGGAAATCCATGCGCAAGGATCCAGCGGCGCGGTATGAGAAGTTTGAGGCTGGGAGCGAGAGCACAGGGCGATTGCACAGTAGCGGCATGCGAGCGATGAGCGTGAGAGTCAACATGCCCGGAGTTGACGTTCCTGCCGTTCGCTACATGCATCTCAGCATGGGCGCCGAGCAACCAGGGGTGGAAATGCTGGTGCCTCAGACAACAGTAGCGACGAGCGGAGGGCCGGCGATGAGATATGGAAATGACATGGTCCAAGTCTCATGTCGGCCTGACTCAGGCGAGGAGCCGTCGAGCATAGTGACTGAGTTCCCTGGCGGGTTGGGGGAGCCAGTGAAAGAGCGTGTGAATACGCTACTGTTGCTTGATGGGGTTGAGAAGGCGATGAAGGCGTGGGACGCGGAGGTTGTGAAGAAGCTCGTGGCGGATTGGAAGTTGAAGGCTGTTGCGCTAAATGAGGAGAGTGGGCTTGAGTTGAAGCCAAGGTTGAGGATGATGCAGGTCGTTTCGTGGGAGTGAGCATGCTGGGCTGTCGAGAAGTCGTCAAGAGCAGCGACTTTCTGCCATGATGCCAGAAGAAAGTAAATCACACCAGCGACCACCAGAAGCCGCAGAGAAGCACGTCTCTCACCAAAGAAACCCAACCCTACTTCCCACCATCCAACCTCCCAACAGCCTTCTCCCTCCACCTCTCAACCGCAACCCTCAACCTGGAATCAAAACAACACCTCTCCAGCACCCTCTCACAAACCTCCCTCACCCTCCCAACCTCACCATCATACCAAAGCTCGCCAACAACATACCCCAACAGCAACTGCTGGCGTTTATCGAGTTTCACCGGAGGAGCTGCCTCTCCACTCTCACCTTCGTCAGCAAGACAAGGCACCGATTCCACGAGCTCAGCGTACAAGTTCCCGCCATCCTGACGAGCGGAATAGGAGGCTTTGACGGCTGCGAAGTCGGCTTCGCTCTGGTGCGTGCGGTCGACGACGATGGCGTCTTCGTCGGCGGAGTTTTCGGAGTCGTCGACGTCGATTGCGAAGAGGGAGTTTTCTGCTTCTGCTTCTGCCATGGTTTTGGCTTTGCTTTTTTGACTTGACTTGTTTTTTGCTTCTCTAATCCAGTTTGTTGCTCAATCACATCCAATTATCTGAAGCTCATGGGTGTGTATTTTCGGTCTACAACCTTGCGTCCTGAGGCATGACTTTTATATAACACGTGATATGACATCACTCCATGACGTCTAGCATTCGGCAGAGACGCATGGTGGGAAGGGGAACATATGGAAGTTGTAAAGAGTTACATTTTACTGCTGGTACTAAAATACATAGATTCACGTATCGGCATAAAGAGTATTGCCGGAGCGGCGCAGCTCTTTCGAAGTAGCTAAACGCAATTGCCTCACAACAAGAAAACGCCGTAACTTGAAGTGGGCTCAACCCCGGATTCCTGTTCTGTTCAATAGAAGTCCATATTAATCCATTATATCAAGAAAGCGGACATTGCTTAGTTGAAGGGGTTGGTGCGGGTGCCCCAGTAGGTGAGGAAGACGCTGAGGCCGACGGTCTCGAAGACGCGGGCAAGAGCGCCAACGGCGACCTGCTCAAGAGGGCGCTTCTCGGTGGTGATCTGGGCAATGAACTGGTGGTTTATTAGCGGAGAGCTGCAAGTGAGCGGGGAATGACTCGACATACAGAAGGAGCAGAGCTGGCGAAGAAGATCAAGCTGCCGAGGTAGGCGGCGCCCTTGTAGGAGAGAGTGCCAGTGGCGTTGATGAGAGCACCGACACCGTAAGACTGGACAGCGGAGCCAACGAGAGAAGTGCCCCAAGCAGCAGCAGCGGAGGCGGCCTCCTTGGACTTGAAGAACTCCTCCTTGGAGTTGGCGGCCTGGGCCTGACGGTAGGTGTCGCCAAAGACGGGGCCGAGGACGGCGAGGGAGATGGCGTGGTTGTAGACGGTGCCGAGGGCGACCGCGGAGGGCTTAACGGGAGGGAGGTCTGCGAAGAGAGGCTATGTTAGCTTGTGCTGATGATGGTGATGGTGAATGCGAGGATGCTGTCCGTCAAGGCCATGCTCTTGTGATGCTGGTGTCGTCACAGCAAACAAGGAGCTCGAGGAGGCGCATTCGCATCAATGGGCGAGGGCGGGCGAACGTACAGTGAAGAGTGGCCATTGTGATGGATTTGTGGGTTGTTGGTGATGAAATTGAGTTGATGTGTATGTTTTGATGTGATGGAGAAAGAAGAGAAGACGTCGAAGGGAAGAGAGAGCATGCTACTTGTGGTTGATGGTTGGAGAGCTCGAGCACGCACGGGCCAGTGTACCGCATGTGACGTATGCTGGCTTCACCCGTTGGCCAGAAGTCGACAAACATTTGAGGCAGGACGCACCAAAATCAACTCTGATCTGTCTTCCATCTCCCAAACGGTGCTCTTTCTGGAGTCAGGAAGAGCCGTGTAACCTGCTTGAATTTCTGGTTGATTTCAAGCATTTTTCCGAATGTTTTGCAGTTTCTCTTCGCCAGAAATCTCAGCATTGTGTGAAAGACATGTCCTCGAGATGTCCAAGATATAACGTCAGCCTCGGCCCTGGTCCAGCCAAAACATCTCGATCGCCCCAAGCACATCATCGAGACATCATGCGCCCGCCTGCACGCGCCTCTTCTGCCAACTTGATCTTCCCTCTCCGAGTTTGGCTTTCCCGTGCCCCCCTGATGACATGATCCGGTAATGATGAGTCGCTTGGATTTGCGCCGCGAATCATGCGATACATGTTTTCAGTCTGGTATCAACAATGCTTGCTGCTACCACCCAAACATAGCAGGCCATACAATAAGCAATATCATGGGCTCCTTCTCACATCGACATCCCAACAATTGCATGCCCTCTCCCCATTTTGACCCATCTCTCCAGCGAGGCAATTCCACGCACGTCCCATAGCCATCCGACCGACTCGCTCCACACCGGGGTTGATCATTTCGCCAAACCAACGGTCGGTGCGCGCAGCGAGAGCAGAGGCAGTGCACAGAGCGCTCTGGCCAGAAGTTGGCACAATGTTGTTGTCGCTGTCCTTCGTCTTCGTCAGAGTTGCATATGCGCGTGAGTGCTAGTGAAGGAATGGGCGTCTGATGTCGATATGAGGTGTGCGTGATTATCTATGTAGTTCATATAGGTACCTGGGAGCGCGTGCTTTTTGCTTCAGAACATGCATTGAACGCGTTATCGAGATGCCATGCTTATGAGCATAACTACAGATGTGCATGTAGTTTATGAGTCTTTGAGTGGTAATACTGGCAATGCTGCAGTCGCCCAAGTCGCGAATTACCAAGATGGCAGTGTCGCTGCGGCTTTCTTCAGCAAACCATCTATACATATGTGATACAAGTAATACTATACAGATATATCACCAATCACCCTGCAGCACCACCCTTCCACCTCCTCCAAGCCCTCCCAAACCCCTCCCCCGCCTCACCCTCTACCCTCCCTCCCAACCTCTCCCCAACAACACGTCCACTCAACCTCTCCTCCCCAATCCCTCCAACAGGCACCATACTTACCCTGCCATGCGCGCACATAAAAGGGAAAGCACACTTGCCCAGCCTTTCCAACAAATCCTCACACTCCCATACGCTGAGCACGTCGTTGAACATGACGGCCGACCTGCACGCTCGCGAATTCAGCATGTCTAGCAGGCCTTTGGGGCAGGAGCCTATCTGGTTTAGCCACGCGTGATCATCGTTAGTGTCTTTTGATGAAGGCGCGGGCGCTGCTTTGGCTTGCTTGCCGCTTTCGGCGCGAGACCAAATTTCAGATCGCAGGAGGTCGATGAGGAGTTTGGGAAAGAGGCGGCAGCGTTCGGCTATGCCTGGTGGTAGGGTGCGGATGGCGATGGAGTGGGTTGGTCTTGTTCGTGAGACCGTGTGGAGGTCGTAGAGGACGCCGTAGCGAGCGAAGTGCTGAGCGTGGGAGTTGAGGAGATTGGTTTCCTCGGCAGTGACTTCGAAGACAATGGGCTGTTCCAGTAGTGTGGTGGCGACAGTTGAAACGCAGCCGGTGTTTGTGCGGAGGCGTGCAGCCGGTGAGTCCATATTGATGGGAAAGCAAAGCTCTCTGAGGAGGGATTCTAGGATGATACGCTCAGAGGCAGCGTGTTGGTCTACGAGGACCAGTGATTGTGAATCGTCTTCTGCAGGCATGATACATAGAATGAACTTGGCGTCCACTTGATTAATGATCCTGACGTGCTGAAGATTCACTTTGGACAAGTTACACTGCGTTCTGTAACCATGTGTCGCAAAGTAGTTCGACGAGTTGTTGTGGCTATGACTATGACCATTCGCCGCTACCTTCATGTCGGTGTACGCGTCGAGAACAACTGGTATGGATTGCTCAGTTTGTCGTTCAAAAACAGGATTTTGCCAGCTCTGCACAAATGATGGCACAGTATGGTCAGAGGGTTGGCGGTCATTGGAGACGGCTCGTCCAGCGAGCGTCAATGGCCTGCCCGCAGGTGTGGTCGCTGTGCCGTTTGATGTTGGTCGGAACCCAGCAGATCGTGAGACGCCATCCAATGACCTGTCTGGTGCTGGCAAGACGATCCCAGTACGCGAGTTGACTCTGAAAATTGCTTTGGTGATTGGATCTTGCCAGTCCACCGTATAATCGTGGCTCATCTGGTTATATGGGTTCGACTCGGCTTCATCGCATGGTAAAGCCTCATTTGATCTACACGTTGATGCCGCAGCTTTCACCATATCCGAGTCGCTGATACTGCCGTAGTCGTCGCTCGATGAAGCTTCTTTGAGGTAGGGAGGTTCCGAAGAGGCTCGCCCTTGCGAGAAGTCTTTCTTTTGGCCTGTGCCAAGGGCTCCGCGCTCTAAAGGAGGGAGTGAAAAGTGCGCACTCGAGGATGCAAGCAACTCCTGAATCTTAGGTCTGGAGGTGCCACTGCCATGCTTCTCATGAGGTCCAACAAAATGATGAGAGTCTCGACTGCCAGTCTTGATTTTACTCAAGTGTGCAACATCAAATATCGATCCCTGCCGTGACACTGCAGTAGGCTGCACCGTTTGTCTGTCCCTGGATGTACCGGCTATGCGCTGTCGTTTTGACGTAGAGCCATTACTACGATCAGGCGACTGGAAATGAGGAGAAACAGTCCCGCGCGCATGGAGTTCGCCATCTGCTTCTGAAAAATGGTTCGGCGCCTCGAGAGCGTCTTGCGATGCAGTGCGATCTACGACTTCCAGCTTGCGCTTCTGTCTTGGGCGAAAGCCATTGGCAGTCAACCATTGCTTCATCACGGCTTCGAGAACTTCAGTGATTCCTTTAAGCTGGTGCTCATCAAGCTCAGAATTGTCCCCTCTGTCCTTGAGTTCGAGCTGGATGATGAACATGGGCCAACGATCGACACCTTTACTATTTCGAGCTTGCCTTTCTCTCAAGCCTTTGCTTGGAGAATCCCTGTCCTGCACATATTGACCTTTTCCCATCTCTCCTGGATGTTGATTCTGCTCAACCGTACCAAAGTCGCTATCGGCAAAGACCTTGTTGACGAGGTCGTATATTGTCAAGTTGCCCTCCGTTGCCAAGTAAGGATGTATTCCAATGCTGACGAACTGACAAAGGCGTGTCGGCGCAGGATCAAGGCATATCATCCCACGACAGGAAAGCTTTGACGTGGAGGCGGAGACAGGTACCCAGCGTCTTCGAGTCTCGAAGGGAGCAAGGCCTGCTTGGAAGACTACTGGAAAGGCGTCTCGAAGGTCGTAGCGACTCGCTTTGCCCTGGAGTTGGTTCAGGTTCCTCTCGGTCAGAGATGAGGCCACATTGTGGTGATTCCCGGCGACAGTGACGCTTCTCCCGTGGTTTTCATCATCCCGCAACTTCACGGAACAAGGCATGTTCCACGCAAGTAGCAAGGCGGCCATATCTCTCTTCAGCTCTACCCATGATCGCTCCGTTGAAGCAGGAGTACTGGTCAATGCTCGCTGTTTGACTCGAACGGGCATGTTGCCGAAGAGGTCATTTACAATAACTCGGGTCCCGCACGCGTTGAAGGTGCTCAACTCGTCACTTTGGTGTGATGCGATTTGCCGTGATATCACCCGTCCCTGGTGGATCGATATGCTGGAAGAGGCATTGTCTTCACCGTGCCGTGAACTTACTTTCAGCAGCGAGAGTGCCGCGAGCGAAGCAAGATAGGTGCCCGTGTTGCCGTGGAGAGGTCTATCGCTCGTCGCCTTGGATGTGTGATGCATCTTGCCGAGGCCGCCGGTTTCAAAAAATTCTACACGAGGTATACCGGTGCCGTTGTCTTCAACTGTGCAGCTCCCTCGGCCAAAGTTCACAGATACATCGATCTTCGTGGAACCCGCATCCAGGGAGTTCTGAACAAGTGCCAGCGCTACACCGGACAGGCTGGTGATCTGCTTGGAGGATTGGATGCGAGAGATGGCATCTTGGGACAGTGGCAAGATGCGCGATGGCATTGAGGCTGGCGTCTGCGTCAGATGTCCCAGCCCGTCTCTCGCGATAATCAATTCAGAACGCTCACGCCTGTCGTCACGGCGGCATCCACTTTCTGCAGTGGCGATGTGAGACAATAATGATGCGGGCCGACATTGGGGTTGCGCGGTGTCTCGGTCCCTGAGAGTAGCATGTACGTGTCCAGCGAGCCAGCGTTGCAGGTCGAGAGACAGAAGTTCAGCAGAGCTGCATGTGGTGGTGGTGACCGCGAATGAAGTGAAGTGTACGCGGTTTAGATAATAATTTGGATTATTACGTAGGCGGGCCAAGAATGCCTTGCCTGACCATCTAGTTCGCTGCCCAAGGGCCTGGAGTGGTCTGTTCCCGCCATCCCGCCCTTTGTGTGGAGGAGCTGGAGGAGATCGACAACGCATCACAGACAATATAGAAGACGGTCATGGCCAGCTCTCCGCACCCTTGACAACAACCCCGAATTCCTTTGTCTCATCCACCGCCTGCCCATTCACTCCTTCTCGCTACCGACATCACCCTCTGCCATCCTCGCAAAAACACCTTCGACCACCTCCTCCCGCCGCCGACACCTTTCCACTTCCATCGCATTGACTCCTTGTCCACCAGCTGCCCAAGTAGGAAGCGCAAGCGATACCGCGTCATTCGGCCCGAAGACATCCGAGCGCGCAATTGAAGGGTCCGTCATATAGAATACACTGTGCGCAGACGACTGCGCCAGCGACTCGGAGGGTGAGCGCTCTGTGAGAATCATATCGCTCCATTCAACCACAAGCCCATCTCTTCTACACACACATAATGGCCGCAGCAGACGTTGCTCCAAGACCGCAAGGTACGCGCGATGCGCACAGACACTGCAATGCCTCTATTCCACCGCATGTGATCTTGCTAAAAGGACGCAAACGCTGACAGACATTTTGCAGAACGGACGAGCAAACGTCGCCCATTCGCGGCATGGGTCAAGCGCCTGACAAATCTCAAGGGTGGCGAGCAACATGCAAGCAACGGCAAGGACAAGAAGTCAGGGAACCCTTTGAAGGGCAGAAAGGGCAATGACAGTGTTAAGAACAACCCATACCCCGAGTCTGGTTATGTGCGCCGCCAGTCGCCGCGCAGCAGCCGGGACGGCCAATTGTCTTTCGCAACGCCCCAACACCACCAGAACGACGATGGCAGCAGTGTCATATCAGGTCCTGTACACGAGGACAAGAACCATCCGAGCAACAGAAGCGCGGCGCCCACAGTAGCCACGAACCCAGAGACAGTCCACAGCGATACAGGTCACAGCAAGGCCTTCACCAGCACCACCGCAGGTGGCGCTCTCAGCATTGCCGACGGCGCAGGCCATGGCAGCACATTTAGCTCGCCTAATCACAGCGAGCGTTCCCTCACCACAACCTTGACTACTATACAATCCACATCACCAGCAAATACTTTGCAGCAGCCCAATGGCTCCGGCAATCCACCACATGGCCATCACAATGGTCAGCCTGCCATAATGTTCAGCCATCAGTACCCCGTCTCTCCTGCCCCATCCACTCTCAACGCTGCGTCCGCAATTCCTCGCCACCTCGCCACCGAGACGAACCAACCAAACGTACTTACCGACGACGCCAGCATTGTCACTCTGGCTTCATCATCGAAACGCCGCCGTCGCAGCATGGACACTGACGCCTCCGTCCGCGCTTTGGCACCCGCATCCGTCTGGGGCGGCAGTCGCGAGTCGCTCCCACTCAGCGTCCTTTCCGGAAATGCCGAAGCTACAGACAGAGCCAGCACGACAGGCCTCTACTCGGCATCGGTATCCCGTCCCTCAGTTGGCGGGTTTGCCTCCACGGAGCGCGCGAGCGTGTACAGCAGTCACGGCATCAACGCACCAAGCGAGCGCAACAGCTATTACGCCGGCCCAGGCGCAGCGGGAAGGAAAGATTTGAGCGACGCCAAGTCTCTCCGCAGCGTGACGGGACTTGATGCTCGTTCGCAATACGATGCCAAAAGCATCAACGACGCCAAAAGCATGGATGCTCGCTCAATTCGGAATTACGAGGGCAGCATTCGCTCCGGAGCTCTTGGCCACGGCCGCAACGACAGCATCCCAGGAAGCATCGGCAGTCCGTTGGCGAGTCCTGGAATGAGACATGCGAGCGCCAGCGGGCCGGTGAGCAGACGGAGCAGCGATTGGCAAGGCGAGGAAGAATCGGAGAAAAAGGAGCAGGAGAAGAAGGAACCAGCTGTTCAAGGCGAGGCGAGCAAAGCTTGATGAGCTTTGTGCGGTTATGCGCTGCCTGGGATTTGGGAAGAAACATGCCATTCGATTATATATGCTTCCTTATACTTCCGGGCCGTACGCCTACATCTTTACATGAAACCAATCGGGGGAAATCATGAACGGGCAGGAAGCGAGGAGGATCGTGGGTTTTTGTAATCCGGCTATTGCTATTATTCTACTTTCCATTGGGGGCAAGGAAAGAAACGGAGGGGACGATTCATCGCTAAGATACCCTTGAATGCTTCAAAATCTATACCTTTCGTTACGACAATGGCCCTCGTAGGCGAGTCTCGGAGTCTCAATACCTTTCACGTCTCGCTAAAAATATCTGCATATCTCGTGCTTCAAGCCATCGCGTGGAGGAGGACGTATAGTCAACGCTCTGCAAAGCCAAAAACAAAGCCATTCGTAAGGTATCATGTCAAACTCACTCTTGCCCCAATACCTTCCCCATGCGACATAGAACCAGCGAGTCTAGCTATCACCCTCAACCCAAGCACAGCATACAAGATCCATCAAGCCCTCGATGCCATTGCGGGGTAGATTGAAGTTTCGTGCAGCGGCGTGCAACGTCCCACAACAGAAAGAACTTCTGTTCGCTTCACCTTATCTCTCCTCGAAGCCGATCTTCAAGCGTCGTTGGAGATAACGCGGCACGGCGGGAAAGCAATGCAGGTCGGAACTCTGCCCTTTGGGCAAATGCAACATCACCAGCGCTCACGCGGACGCGAGACACCTTGTTGGCTGGACTTGCCTGTTTCGTCCAGATTGGATGGATAAGGTATGTTTTTGGGCACGATTACGGAGGATATGTTGTGCTCTGCACTGCTGTACACTTTGCTCCTGCGGTGTGATGGGCGGGCTGATGATCGCTGTTGCTGTTGGGTGGCTGGTTGTGCATGGATCTTCAGCGCCGGACCGGACGCCTGGGACGCGCAGACTAGCGATTGATTGTGCGTTCGTTTGTGCGAGATGGGTCTCGTGATACTGTACCTGTGTTGCATGCAAAATGGGGCATAAAAGGTGGGTTGGTTTCTTCTTCTTGAGGTATCAAAGAGCTCTTTCGAAGGTAGGATTTGCTGCATTCTTCATCGACTCTCTTTGCTTCGAGTGGGTGTTGAGGGATCAAAGATACTTGCGTGTCGACTGCCTTTACCGTTGATGAAGCAACGAAAATGACTCGACTCCTGTCTCTACTTTCTTCACTGGCAGCGGCCAAATCAGTCTGGAGTGCAGCTCTGCCATCAGAACAACAGCCCGTCGCCACCGCCGATGTTATCATCATCGGTGCAGGCATCTCCGGCATCGCCACAGCAAGAGAACTAGCTCTAGAGCACAACATCACAGACTTCCTCATTCTCGAAGCTCGTTCAGAACCCGGAGGCCGAGCATATACGGAAAGCCTGACGAATCCACACACGGGACACGTCACGAAAGTCGAAAAGGGATGCAACTGGATCCAAGGCCCTCGGAGAGACAACATCACCAAAATGGCTGAGAAATACGGTCTCCGAACCGCACCGCAGGACTATGACAACCGCACGTGGTTCGAAGGCCATCGAGGCGTCGACCCGGACGACATGGCACACACCAAAGCCGGCAAGTTCGTCGACATGGAATCCTTCAGCTTCAGCAAGGCGTACGACGACATCTCCGAGCGGATCCTGGATTTCATCCAAAACCGGCTGGACGACAAGGAAGTCGACTTGACGGCACGCACTGGGCTGAGCATGCTAGGCTGGCGACCGAAAACCGCACTTCAGCGACTGTACGAATGGGTGAACATCGACTTCACCACCGCCCAACCGCCCGAGGTCTGCAGTCTCTACAACGCCTTCGAGCAGGAAGACTACCCCGGCTCTGACGTGCCGGAGCAACTGGTCATCGACCAACGAGGCTACAAGCACATCTTCGTCGAAGAACTCAACGCCGCCCTAGCAGCCGGCCCCCAAACCACCCAACGCCTCCACCTCAACACAACTGTGCAAGAAATCGACTGGTCCCTTCCCAGCGCCCGCATCCACACGGACGCAGGCCTCTTCATCGCGCGCAAACACGTCGTGTCCACGCTCAGCATCGGCGTGCTGCAAGACGACCGCGTGAAATGGCGTCCCGCGCTGCCCGAATGGAAGCAAGAAGCGATTTTCAGCTTCGGCATGGCCGTCTACCAGAAAATCTTCCTCCTCTTCGACCGTCAGTTCTGGGGCCCCGAGCAGTTCACCTACTACTCCGACCCGGAAGTGCGCGGGCGCTGGCCGGTGTGGCAGAATTTGAACGCGGAGGGGTTTTTCGACGGCTCGCGGGATGGGTTTATTTACTTCAACACGCACGTCGACGCCGAGGCGCGGCGCGTCAGTCGCATGAGCGATAAAGATGTGCAGGAAGAGGCTATGCTCAAGTTACGAGAGATTTACGGGCCGGAAGTGCCTGAGCCGCTGGACATCCTCGTGCCGAGATGGAATCTCGACCCGCTTTTCATGGGCAGCTACAGCAACTGGCCTTTAGGGCAACTGGACCAACACCACTGGAATTTAAGGCAGCCGGTGGGGCGGAACAAGGAGGTGTTTTTCACGGGCGAGTCGAACAGCAAGGAGATGTTCGGGTACGTGCAGGGGGCGTGGGAGGATGGGAAGGACACCGCGGGGAGGGTGGCGGGGTGTTTGACGGGGAAGGATTGTCCTTCGAGTTTGGTTTATGAGACGATCAAGACTTGTGTTGAGGCTGGGTCGGTGATGAGGAGGGGGGTGGAGAGGGAGATTTAGGGGTTGGATAGGGGTGGGGGTGAGGGCTTGCTGGGGAGGATGGGATTGGGATGATTTACGAGAATGATGAAGAATCAACGTACTTTCATGAAGAAGCTGATGTGGTGATTCAAATGCATCGACGTAAGCTCATGTATGCTTTGCATCTTTATCAACTCGTCTCCACTTTTGGATTTTTGACACCATTGAAGGGCAAGAGGTCCTATTCAATAAATTCGAACCACTAATCACTTGCGACTGATGCAAAGACAACGGTTGGATCAAAGAGATTATTGCAAATTTACAATGGCGACTTCGAGTTGCCCGTGGTAAACTTCTCAGAGAGATCCGATTTGTGAACGACGTGATTCCATCATCCATGCAACTGGAAGCAGAACGGTTTGACAGCCAGTGAGAAGCGCAACACTGATCACTTCACCAAGCACTGACCTCTAGGTCACAAGTTGAACAATTACAATGCACTTGCATTCGATTCGATAGTAAAAATAAAAAAGACTTCTGATCCGACATCGTACACCACCCCTTCATTCCCAGGAGAGGGAAAGATAACAGTAGACCTTTCGAACCCAAACAAAATCTGGTGAAGTAACACTCTTGCACCAGCGCCATTCGCTGGAA
Organism: Cladosporium sp. IMV 00045; assembly: GCA_001931905.2. Classification (NCBI taxonomy): domain Eukaryota; kingdom Fungi; phylum Ascomycota; class Dothideomycetes; order Cladosporiales; family Cladosporiaceae; genus Cladosporium; species Cladosporium sp. IMV 00045. The sequence continues at coordinate 170,091 of MSJI02000006.1, forward strand.
AGAACAGTGACAAAAAACCCTCTCCAAGAGAATCAACCTGCCTCTCTCATGTCCTCAGTCCATGCTCTTTCAACTTTTTCCTTCCATCCTCTCCTTCACGGCAAAGTCTTGCCTTCCAAATAAAAGTAAGTAAACGGTGTATCACGCTCGAAAATCAAAGTACCAAGTCGTGAATAAATACAAAGGGAGGGCGGGCGGATTGCGCGTCTGGAAATCTACTTGTTGACGGGCGATTCCTTGCCAACCTGGGGGTTGTGGGGAGTGACGGCGTCCTTGGGGATGGGGGGGTTGCGGCCGGAGATCATGCGGGCGTCGCTCTCGAGGGTCTCGCTGGGCTTGTCTGTGGGGGTTGTCAGTAGGTGTTGGGAAGTTTGTTTGGTGGTTTTTGGACAAAGCTTACCGTGACGGGCGTAGAGGCCGTGCTCCTCGTCAGCGCGGAGGCCGACGCGGCCGTGCTCGACGTCGTTGCGGGTGAGGGTGAGCTTCTCCTTCTGGAGACCCATGGTGCCGAGGAACTCGACGGCCTCGGTCCACTCGAGAGCCTTGCGCTTCTCAGACCAGTTGTGCTCCTCGGCCATCAGGTCGATGATCTTGGGCAGAGTCTC
>MSJI02000007.1:0-40226 GCA_001931905.2 Cladosporium sp. IMV 00045
GGGCATCCTGGGGTCTCTGGGGTCCGGCATTCTGTCCATTTGCAAGGGCCTGGATGGCACTGATGATCCAAATGATGGCGCCTCCACGGCTGGCGAGTCTCCATCCCGGCTCCTGGGCGCTCTTGCGGCCTGTGAGTTATGATATGTATGAGAACCAACGTAGTCTGGTACTTTGTCAGGTACTGTAATCCCTGATTGATTCAGCACTCGGGGACTTTGACTACCTCTAGTCCCGGGCATCCTCTGCTCTTGTCTCCATCTTGCGGAATCTGCACGCAAGTCTGCAATCATGGCCTGGTATATTTGTCAGTCGGAAGTGGGTGGTGTGTCATCTTCTTAGCTGCATACAGTTGTGAGGTTGCGATACGCTTTGATCCAGTATCCCGGGACACCCTGTATGAATGTCAGTATGGTGTCGCATGGCGCGAGACGACGGAAATGTCCTGACCTCGTTTTCTCCGGTGCCCTTGCCTGGTCGAACGGTAGCGTCGTTGCCAAGGTACCTCTGGATATCTGTCACGATAACATGACGGTCGATGCCCTCTCCCACCACAAACCACTGGCGGGCGATATCACCGGACGGCATGGTGCAAGGTAGGCACAGCGCAAACAGGTTAGTAAGAAGTTTGAGACCGGCCGGAATGTGAGCGTCCTGGCTGTTGAGTCCGGTGGAGAGGTGTAGAGCAAACGGTAGTGTAGTCCTGGAAGCACGCTCGCTGGGAAGAAGCACTGGATGGAGAGAAGAAGCAAGTCGTGGTGGTGGTGGTGGTGGTGTTGGTGATGATGATGATGATCAGGCAGGAGAGGTGCGGTCCCGCTTTGGGCAGCCAAATCGCGACGGGGTGGTCCGAGGGAGAGAAGCCCGAGCCAGGTAGAAATTCAAAGCGCAAGGGCGCAGAGGAATCAAACAGGGGGAGTCCGGACGGTGGAGGTGGAGGGAGGGAGGAAGAGAAATAGACAGGGCTGCTGAGTCGATGGTATACAGGAAAGCAGCAGAAAGGGCAGCAACAGGCAGGGCAGCAACAGGGCAGAGGGGGAGTGTGCGTGCGGGCGGGCGGGCGTGCGCGGTGGGAAGAGAGCGAGGAAGAGGCACGTCGCCGCAACTCTCGTTCGTTCCAGGCTGGCAACACGGCTTAGCTCGACAGACGACCCAGGCCGTGCGCTGCAGTGCGTCGCGTGGAGATGGGCAGGCTGATATGGACGATAATTGGTTGCTTGCGCTTTGTGGCAGTCAAGCGATCCTCTCGGCCCTCGCGATGCCGCCTGCTGGTGACGGATGGCCGCGCCTACTAGGCTGGTAGTCCTGGTAGTAGGCAGACGTTGGGATTATCGGGTTGTATGTGTGTATATGTGCTGACTGTACGTAGTACCATCGGAGGTGGTCTCGTGGTGTTATGACTCCCCGGGGATGGCTTCTTTCGTCTTGTTGTTATTGTGTTCAGCAGTGACCGTGACATGAAAGATATATTGCACAGTCGAGGAGAAAGGAACAAGACACAAGAGGCGAGGAGGTGGGCGATGACAGAGCTGATCAGGTACTTTTTCGCCGTGGGCGTCTCTGTCCTGAGGCTGCGGTGCAAAGGCTGGCCGCTTGCCACGTTGGATTGGGCCGCAACGAGCTGCTATGCATGCATGCGTGCTGCCACCCCCGTCTGCTCTCCCACAAGTAACATCCCCGGCCGGCCCTACAGTACTTTGTGTCTTTGCCACCAAGTTGCCTCGTTCGTGTCAGCAGACGTGAGAGCCACCATCCAGTTACTTGCCCGTCTGGCCTCTTCTCTCCTATAAGGCTGACCACCGGGTTGATGCCTGAGACGCCAGAGGACCTTTATCTTCACACCCCTCCGGTCCAAAATTGGTAGTGGTCGCACAGCAGACCTAGCGTCTGCAACTTCTTACCGCTCTGATATGCATGACACTCGATGCATCTACCCGATCCTTGTCGCGTCGTGCTGACGCTCCTGTTGTCTCAGGCTGCCGTCTCGTTTCGGCAGAAGTCTCCGACGCGAGTGCACACTGGATGTCGTACATATACTAGAAGATGATAGAGAGTATTTGTTATATCCAGACGTCACAGCCTCTAGTATTCTAACGTCACCGCAATGCTAATGTGTTTGCTGTCTGTGATATAGTCGCCCGAGCCGCTCTTTGCGAACGATTTAGGACCTAAAGTGATTGCATTTTCGTTGCAGACCACTCGACATACGCCATGCGACACGCTTCGGCCTCCCATTCGCGATCAAACGAAGATATATGCGCCAGGGCTTCGTTTCTGCGTTTTCGATGCGCCTTCGGCGTGGAGAGCGGCGATTGGCAAGCGACGACACGCATGCGGCTTCCATCGTGTCGGTCTGACGCCGTCGTGAATCTGCAATCGCCGGACTCGCATGAGCGTCGAATCTGCTTTCTCCACGAAGACCATGTTCTCGATCGCAGATCAGGAAGTCATGCTCCACGTCGTCTTGACGCAGTGGCCCGGAACCTCATTGACGATTGTCGTAATCCCGATCGTCGGCTCGCTGTGCAGCACAGTAGCTCCAATGACGGCCGCGGTTGCTCATATGCGTAGCAGCCCGAGGTGCCATCTCATTTGGATGGTAGAAAACGATCGGACCGAGTGCCAGGACTGAGTTTCGGCATATGTCGACCTATCGTGAGATTTTGAGGCTTGCATTGGCAAAATGCAATATATTTCTCGTACCTGACACTCTCGAAGATCATGTTATCTGCTGTTGCCCACACAAGCATCATCCTGCTGAAAGTTCAGGTATAGGGGGCTAACGTGATGCGAGTATGCCCTCTTCAAAGCTGTTGTGTTGTCGAAAGAACAGTAGGCCAGGATATCTCCGATGTTTCCCCGTAACATGGGCTGGCGACCTGACTTCATCGCCAACGCCCCCCAGCTCTCCAGGGCACCAGCAGCATCGTGAACAGCCGCCTGCGCCATCGACTTGCGCATTCAGTCCACTTCACAAGACACAATCATGGCGAACGGGTATGTGGCTTGCGAAGATCTCAATCTTGCCGCACAAGCTAACAATCGCAACAGCTGGAGCATCCTCGTGAGCATTATCTTCATCGTCGCCTTCAGCGCGGTAGCATGGTTCGCTAGCCCCAAGGGCGAGAACCAGACGTACGTCTCTACTCACCTCCTTTGGGTCGCATTGCCGTTGCATGTCCTACGCGGCATGCTTTTGGGGCCCTTGAAAGACCTCATCACTAACATACATCCACAGCGTCTGGCGCTCGACTCTCATTCTCTCCGCCTGGAGTTGCTGGCTCATGTGGGGTACGTGAAAAGAACAACACTTCGACCTCTCCTTCAACCGGATCATATCATCTGACAGAGACTTCGCAGCTATCACATTCCTGGCTCAGTGGCACCCGCTCATCATGCCCCAGCGCAACGATCTGCGACCCGAATACAACGGCGGCCCTGTCAAGTCGCCCAGCTTCATGTAAGAAAAAGAAGATCAGTCAGCAGAGAAGGGAGTCTAAAGGCGTTACAATTGTTTTGCGGGTTTCTGTGGGAATATGCTGGGGTCATTTGTTCATACGATGCGGAGAAGGGAGGTTGCCGAAAGAGGGAAGCTTGCGGATACAGACGGAAGCGATGTGCTGTAGACATGCATTGAGCGCAGGCAGGCATTTGTCGCGAATCTATACCTCTTTTCTTCCTTGATTTACAGGCACGTTTACATGTGAGAGGGTTGGGGGATCGTGAGTCGCTCATTGTGAGAGGCAAGATATGGACCTTCAAACTTCGTTTGTGATGGTACGCCGACTTGGGGGATGCGCTACACTAAGCCCACACTTCCCACAAAGCGCCGCCAAAGTTCTATTACATCTCCTGTCTCTACCACACCGGCGGCAGCGACTCCTCCGCCTACGCCAACTGCTCGTAGAATGCACTGTCAAAAAGTCAGCGAGACAGGACCGTTAAATCCAGACTTGGAAGTGACCTACCCATCCCACGCCGGCTCTGAAAACAGCACCCACGGCAGCCAATAGTGCAGCCCTGACATAGCCGCAATCGAGCAAAATCTCCAAAGCAGCCACGTTGTTGATGATGACTGCCCAGGAAACGGCGCTGGCGCTGCTCGGCAAATCGTAGTTCCACACCAGCAAAAGCAAGGGGAACAGCTTCGTGAAGCTCGAGACCAGTAGAGCCGTGCTGATGAGCGCTTTGTGCGGGTAGTAAGGTATCACGGACGACAGAGGGCGGGGAAACTTGATGCTGAGCAGAGTCCGGATGGGCATGTGGAACGAAGCCGTCTCGACTGCACACAAGGCTAGGAAGAACAAGTATTGCAGTAGAATTGGCTGTGAGGCGAGGAGATTTGACGGGCTGTCTGTTGTTGGTGCGAAGTCCGCCATGGTGGTATTGGTGAGGTTGCTGGCGCTAGAAGGGAAGGGTGGCGGTGGTGCCAAAGGCAGGGCCGGAGATGAGGGAGTCGCTTTCTCGATACGTGCCCATGTCAAGTAGACATCGAAGAGAAGTAAGAGCACGCCGAGGCGGATGATGGACGGCTTGGTGAGATTGTTAGATACAGGTGTGATTTTGCGATTGCTGTATCATTAGACAAGGCGACTTACATCGAACCGATCATCTACTCGACCAAGTCGATTGAACAAGAGATGTCTGTATACCTAAAGTCTCGTCAACTAAATGCTAGTCTTTGTTGTGTATCTGCTTTCTGTGTGTTGTCTCGGCCATCCTGAAACCACCGAAGCAGACGAATATACCAATCAACGCGATGCCAGAGGCGCGGTGCTTAGTAAATAACGAATGACGAAACAAGAAGACTTACCTGCGGTTTGATCAAGACAAGGTCGATGAAAAGCACGACAAAGTCATGCTCAACATATTTGTCGGCGAATGGTATTTTGCAGGCAGGACATTGAGTTAGCCGTACGCCTTTTCCGAGTGCTTTGTCGTCAGCCTTGCTGTAGGTTGTATACAGCGAACTGACAGGATAGCGACACTCGATACAGATCGGCATTCCGAAAGATAGTGAAGTCTGTTCAAATGTATGGGATAGTAGAGGAGTGGTCCTGTCGTCTATAGCCGTGGCGCAACGCGAAGTCTGAGATGAGTCTGACCAATCAAAAGAGCGCTGAGCAGGAGCATGGACAAGCAGGTCCACCTCGTCTTAACTTCACTTCAATTGACCTCCTGACACTTTGTTACAGAATCCCTTTTGGTATTTGCGTTAACGTGTCTTTATGTGGGCTTGATGCTCGACGCATTTACTTCAAATTGATGGTTGCCATTGAATTTGCGTATGACTTGCGTCAAGTGCAAAAGTACACATAGAACATCAGGATCAAGAGAGGCCAGTAGACAAAATCAATCCACAAAAGCGCCAAATGGGTGCAATCAAATTCTCAGTGTTGTTAACACAGATAAATTAGGGAAAGCACTTGTCTCATCAAGTCTTCCGTCGCTTCAAGAGCGTCAAAGCCGCTAATATCACCGGCGCTATACTGACAATCTCGCCCAACCCAGCATATGCCGGTGGAATTCGAACCTTCACAAACGCTCCGCCTGCCAACAGAATTGCAAAGACGTTATAGACAGCTGACCAGATAAAGTTGAACACAATGCGTGTAAACGCACGCTTTGAAGTGTCGAGCAACGTAAGCAACCCATCGAGGCCACCTAAAAGCACGACATCTGCCACGGCTCCTGCGACGTCAGATGCCGTTCCTAGCTGGATCCCGACGTTGGCTTGAGCAAGCGCTACGGCATCGTTGGTTCCATCACCACAAAACAGGACGATCTTGCCGGCGTCCTGGAGAGCTTTTACGTACTCTTGCTTCTGAACCGGAGAATGACGAGAGGCTGTATGTGCGCTGTCGACGTCCAGAGTCAGAGCTAAGGCGTCAACAGCTTTAGCATGATCTCCGCTCACGACGTGGCAGGTTATGTCCCGGTTATGCAGAGCGCTGATGACAGCTGCGGCCTCGGTGCGGATATTGCTTTCCAGTCCGAGGGCGAGGACGGGAAGACCATCAACGCTTAGACAGAGACATGTCATGGCTTGAGAGAAGAGTGATTTGACGACTTCGATCTCCTCAATGCCGAGCCAGAAAGGATTCCCAACTTTGACAACGCTGTTCCCCCAGCGAGCTTGGATGCCTTGCCCGGGAACCGAGCGAATTTCTTCCACGTTAGGCGCGATGCGGATTCCTTCGCCTAGGTGTGCAGCAACAGCACGGGAGACCGGATGACTGTCGTCCTTGACCACCGCCTTCACCACAGAAAGTGAATCCTCAGCCGAGAGATTGGAGCCCAGAAATTCCTCTTTGGCAACGTTAAGCGTTCCGGTTGTCAGAGTGCCTGTCTTGTCGAAAACTACGTCGGTGACCTTATAGCCCCGCTCAATGGCATCTGCTGCCTTGATCACCACACCTGATCGCGCAGCGACGCCCCCAGCAATTACTAAGACCATAGGTACCGCCAGGCCAAGCGCACATGGGCAGGATACCGCGAGGACAGCGATGGCGTACGTGATTGCCGTGCCAATAGCTCCACCCGTTGTGTTTCCGCGAATATCAAGGGCAACCCCAATCCATATGGCGAAAACAATGATTGCTGTTGCTACCACAACGGGCACAAACCAGGAAGCCACACGGTCGGCAAGATCCTGAATCTTCGGCTTAGCTCCTAAAGCCGTCCCAACCGACTTTGCTATATCGTCGATGCTGTTCGCTCCGGGAAGTCGTTGAATCCTCACGTGCAACACGCCTTCGTTGTTCAAAGTTCCCGCAATCACCACGTCACCTCTTTCTTTCCTGACAGGGACAGTCTCTCCCGTCATCATTGACTCGTCTACAGCGCTTGTTCCAAAAACCACGACGCCGTCCGTCACAATGCTTGAATGCGGCCGAACAACAATGATATCTCCGAATTGCAATAAGCGAGCGTCGACTGGAGTTACTTCCCCATCTGGCCGGAGCAAGGAAGTCTCCTTGGTCTGCAATGAGCGCACGGACACGGCGCGGACAGCTCTCACACGAGCGAAAGCAGCGACGAGTCTTCCGAGAAGCACCAGAGTGATGAGCAAAGTACTTGTTTCGAAGAACGCATGCTGCTCAAGTTGAACGCCAGCTTCCGTCAAGGCAAAAGCGACGACCGAATATCCATAAGCTGCTGTAATGCTGATGACGACGAGCATGTCCATTTCGACGACTCTGGCGAAAAACAGCGATTTCAACGCTTTGATGTAGAATTCCGGGACGGCGACGGCTTGTACGATTGTTGCTAGAACCAGGGAAATTACGTCTCGAGTCTGCCGAGGGACTGAGTTGGGTGACCAGTTCAAAACCACCACCGGAATGGTAAAGACGGCCGCTATGCATGTAAACCAAGTCATGCGCGTCAAGTGCAGCCATTCGCCGGAAAGACTTTCATTGTCACTGTCTGGCGCCAATGCCACGTGCGGCGGCAAAAGGTCTCGCGCGCCGACAACATGAGGATTGTAAGTGATGCGCCAGGTCTTTTTCGATCGTGTCAAAGCCACAAGACCCTCAGCATTGTCCCGCTCGAGTCTCCCTGCAACCTCGGAGGTCATATAGACGTCCAAATGTTGATATCCCGCGATAACCCGAGAACACTTGAATCCCGTCCGTTTCTCGACCAACGGCAAAATACGGTCGAGAGAAGCGACGCGAGTATCCAGCTGAAACGAGGCCTGGCCAGACACGAAAGTAACTTCAGGCTTGGAGATTCCAGGGATTTGGGCGAGGACGTTCGTCATCTTCGTGCTGCAGCCGGTGCAAGTCAGACCAGTGACGTTCAATGTGATATGCTCGCGTGACGCGTCTTTCTCGACGTCTTTGAGTTCTGGTTTTGCGAGAGCCGTCTCAACCTCGCTGTTTGAGGTACCTCCTTCATTACAGGCCGTTTGTGGACCGGCATCGCAGCAAGGAGAATCTCGCTCGACATTGCTACGAGACTGGACGGGCTCGCAGCAGCCATCCCCACAGTGCAATCCATCATCTGCCGGCATTCTCTTAGAGTACTTTGGCACTGTCGATGCTGTTGGGGGCCCGCAGCAGCCATCGCCACAGCTCGGCTCATCATCTGTCGGCGTTCTGTCGGAGCACTTTGGCATTTTCGATGCTGTTGGCGGCGTCCTCTGAGCTTGTGGCACACTTCGCAGCGATCGAGAGCAGCAAGAACCATTCAGCCTTCGTAGCAAGCAACGACAAACACACTTTCCCTTCGCAAGCATTCCACTCAAACCAGAAGCAGCAGCGGAGCACTTCGTCGGTTTGAAGCGGTCGGAATTGCGCGATACCTCAGAATCCTGAACCGATGTACAACAACGCTCGATACATTCAGTCGTATCCAAAGTCTTCTTACTCGGATCCGGGTTTGGTAGTATCTCGAAACTGTTGACCTGGCTCGTAGGATTTGTAACAGCACCAACCGTACCCTCTGCTCCAGCACATCGGTCCTCCGAAATGCCAACAGGAGTGGTAGTAGCACCAGTCCCACAAACTCCCGCAGCACTCGGCTCACCGTCCGAGCAGCAAACGGCAGGTGACGAGGAGGTGTCACGGCAACAGCAACAGCAGCCGGCACGTGTGTCACCGCCACCACAGCCTCCACGTGTGTTGTTGTCGCCGTCCGCCCTAGGTTGCGAGTGGAGAGACTTGTTGGGTGCGTCGTGACATGGTGTCATGTTTGCGGTGTGAGGTGTACGTGAGTCGATTGATAGTCTGTAGTCAGGCGGTGTCAGTTCTGATGAGTGGTACTGTTTGAGACATGTTTGAGAGTATGTAACATACCAGGTAGGTCTGCAGTATACCGCTTGGGCGGAGCACGTATATTCCAGCAAGACGGCAAACCACAAGTATCGATGCAAAACGATGAGCAATCGAGATTTCAGGAGTTGGGGGAAAGGCCAGATACTTGAAATGCCACGCAGTATCCCCGCCCCAAGACTGCGTCGGAAATATTCCATATCGGAAAGATTCCATGGTGTTGCGCAGACGTGGTGGCGACATGGGGTGAGCGATCATCAGTGCCTATTGAGGATGAAGAAAATAAAACAATCGTAGTACCGGTGCCCTCGAACCATCAAGTCCCGTAACTCGTAGCTGTTGACCGTTTGGTCAATGGAGAAATTCAGTCCCTTCGTAGAGATTAACAGCATTTGTTTCAAAGCCCCCCTTTGGCCATGTATATTGCAATGATGACCTATCTCCTATGCCGAATCACCGCTCATAAAGTAAAGAGAAATCTCATCATTTCCCATCGCTTCGTGTGGAACACATTCGCTTCGAGAGCGTAACTTCCGCATGAAGTCAGGCTCAAATCAGGCTGATGGAAACACCGAAGATTCAATCAAACAGATAGAGTTGAAAATCATTCCATTTCCACGTCATGAATGCATGTGAATCCCGCACTCGCTATGCCTAAAACTACACTTACCAAGAAAAAGAGATAACCCCAAACCAGAGAGAGGGAAAAGAAGTAAAGATCAAAGTACCATCCTCAATCAACCCCCCTCCAAACCCCCTCAGAAGCTCAATACCTCAATCCCACTCCTCCCTCCGTCCCCCCACCCTCTCCCTCCTGACCACACTCTTACTCCCCGCGGGCGGCTTCTTCTCGCCGAAATTATGCAACCTCTCGCCGACAAGGTAGACCTCATCCCTAACCCTGGCACGCCAACGCTCCGTCGCGCGTGCAAGTTCCAACACGCCCAGTACGCTCAGCACGACACCGCCAACGCAGGGAAAGGAGTACCGATACAGCATCGTGCGCGCATCCTGATCGATCTCGAAGCCCGACACGCGAGACGCTGTGATGAGCAAGCGGGCCGCGAGGGGCGGGAAGAGGAAAGTGAAAGCTGCGAGGAGGAGGGTCGGTAGGATTACAAAGCGGGTGGCGAGGCGGACGGAGGGGTTGAGGTAGCCTTGCGCAGTGATGCGGCGGAAAGCCTCTTTGGCGCGCGAGGAGGGGCGGGCGGTCGCGGCGCGGATCACGATGCGGCTGTACAGCAGGCCGAGGGCGAAGTCTTGCAGGATGTGGACGTTGTGGTTTGTGAGCCAGTGGGTGTTGGTGGGTGCGGTGGCGGGGGCGGGGTCGGTTTGGTTGAAAGATTGTGCGGTGAGGTTGGTGGTGCTGAGGAGGGTGGTATTGTTTGTTGCTCGCTCGTGGGCGGAGGCGACCATGTAGGTGTGCAGGGGGAGGATGATGTAGAATTGGAGCAGGAAGGCGGAGAAGGCTGGGAGGCCGATGCCGAGGAAGCCGTAGACGTAGGTGCATTTCATGGATCGCAGGGTGAATGTTGCTGCTCTGGAGATCCATGCGCGGAGCTCGATTGACTGAGCTTTCTCGCGCAGCTGGCGGATGGCTTGAGAGCTCTTCAGAGCAGCATAGAACACACCGCTCAGGGTGTACGCGCCGAGAGTGTAGGCGTAGATGTCATTGACGAGTACGCCAGGGAAAGCCCAGTCGATCGCATATCTTCCAAACACCAGCGGGACAAGGGTGGCACAGAGACCAGTAGTCGCAGAGAACGCCCACAGGCAAACCATGAAAAGAGTGACCCGTACCCTGAAGAGCGGGGCCACATAGACCTTGGCGAAATTCTCATTCTTCTTGCCCTCCTTGTCGACAATGTACACGTCTTCGTCATCGGTGTGAAGGAAAGCCTCACCAGCCTTGGGCGGCCTGTACTGGTCGTTGCAAGGAGTGAGGACATACTTGCCATCGCGCTGAAAGCGCACCTCAGCCTCGGCATTCGACGAGGCGATGGCCTTCTGATCCACTGCGGATGCATTGTAAGCCTCCTCATCTGCCTTGCGTAGAAGGAGCGCGCTCATCCACGTCTTGTGAATGTGATGTCCCTCCTCATCCTTACGGCGGTCATCAAACATGAAATGTGACAGACGCAGACCACGAGCGCACCGCCGCAACCACCAAGCGTACAAGCCGTTCACAGCATCGCTTGGCTTGAACAGACGCACAAGCAGCGGGGTGACAAAGTTGTACAGCAACAAGTCGACAGGGAACTCCAGCACTGGCTCGGTCGTAATCCACTGGATGGGGAAAATGTCTTTGAAGACCTTCCCAATCGTCCAGATGACGCCACCAAGGCAGAGGATGACCAAAGCGCCGTAGACAAGAGCCGAGAAGGCGATCTTGCGCAGTTGCGTGGTGACATTGCGCTCCAGCACGTCACGGACGGGATGGAAGGTCGGGTCGTCGGGGTCGCGAATGAACCACAACACGCCCTTGCGTAGAATTTTGCGGCACATGCCGACGAACAGGGCAAAATGGAACATGTAACACGTGCCCACGAACCAGTGCATGAAGCAGAAAGTGTAAGGTTTGCTGGCAGCGAAAGCAAGGCGAGTGGCAATTGAGGCGCCTCCGAAAAGCGGGAGGAAAGCAATGTCCAGGAGCAGACCACAGTAGAGTGGAAAGACGAGCATTTCGATGCTGATGATGAGGATGACTTTCAGCACGCCGCCTGCTTGTCGGAGAGTATCGCGGACCATCTTCTCATATCTCTGTGTTTGAACTGAACCGGTGATTGGCGTGTCTGCTGCGACATACAGAGCAGCCAACATGGTCAGTGCAACGTAGCCGGTGAAGACCGCAATCACGCGGTCAGATGTGTTCCAGAAGACGAGAGTCGGATCGATTGAAGCAGGCGAGGTCGATGGCACTTGGAGAGTGAGAGCTCCCGTCTTCAAGCTCCCCAAAGCCTCGAACAACGGCGTGGTGTATTGCGATATCACCTGGACACCAGCCAAAAGCTTTGCGGGTATGATAGGCACATGGGAGACCATCTTCGTGATTTGACCCCAAGCGGCGGCAAAAGCTCCACTAGAAAGAGCGTCGGCGACAGAGACGATGGTTCGTCCGATGAAACTCAGAACCATGTCGGTCTCCTCCTGCAAAGCACGCAAAGATGCATGCGAGTGGACACTCCAGCTTAGTAAGAGTCCGTTGAGGCCCATGTCGCCGTTGGCCTCAGAGATGAAGAGACTCTGCAGGCGCGCGCCCGAGGCAGTAGCGGTGTTAATAGAAGCGTTGGTAAGCTTCTCCAACAGGGCCGAATTCGGCAGGCGCAACACCACACCAATAGCCTTGTAGATCAGCTCGCTGACGAGACCAAGTACCATTGTCGACCAGCCACCCACGAAAAGAGATGTGTCGATGACGAAGTCGGCGATGAAAGAGGCCAGCTGCAGCGGCAGCTTGAAGGCGAAATAGACAGGGCTGCCGATGAAGCTCAGGACAAGCTTTCCGAAGGCGTAAGGCAAACCAACGGCGCTGAAGACAGTCCCTGAGACCAAGACGAGGCAGAACATGGACGTCTGGAAGAGAGCAGTGAGGGGACCTTGAAGACCGACGAGCTCAAAAACTCCCTCCAAGTCCTCCGCATCTTCGATTGCCTCGGCGTCCAGACCAGCTTGCGCAGCAGCGGCAGCGACCTCGGGGTCGACGCCATTGTCCACGCCATCTGCATTGACGGGTTGTTGTGCTTGCAGAGGATCTGCGTGACCATTTTGCGGCGGCGGCAACTGGGCTCCCTGAGCGGCATTGTCGTCATCCACACGCTCTTCACGTGCGGCGGGCACGGGCTCTGGAGCACTGTTGACTTGGATGTCACCCCAAAACCAATCCGCTACGCTTTCATAGAGACCTTGCTGCGGTGCTTGCTCTGGCCTATTCTCATGGTTCTCTCGTGTTGCTGGAGCTTCGCCGGACGGAGAATCGTTGTTTGTCTCTGCACCTGCCACAGGCTGGCCGTTACGGTCCCCAACATCTTCAAGCCCGAACTCTTCCCTGAAAGCACTACCAAAACGGCTGACAAAGGAGTCGTCATTGGTGGCTTCAGGCTGGTTTTCTTGTGGACTGTCATCAGTTGACTCTGTTGATTGTTCAGCAGCTTGAGACGTGTCGCCTGTTGAAGGGCCCTGCGCGCCCTCGTTCTCAGCCTTGTCTTCGCTTTCTTTGCTCTCCTTCTCCTTCGTGGGTTTCTGCTCAGACGCCTCTTCCTGTCTTGGCTCGGGCACAGCTCTTGCCTTCCCATTCCCACTCCGCTTGATGTTTTTCTTCGCATCAGGTCCCGCGTTTGTGATCGGCATGCCTTCCTTCTCAACGTCGAAATGCGAATCTGAAGGTTCGAAGACTCTCTCGCTAAGTTCGGCAAGCTTATTTGCCAACGAAGGCTCTGCGGGCTGGGATGTATTCTCTGAGCTCTCCTGAGCTGGTGTTCTAGCAGTGCTTGGTCCCGCTTCTAAGGGTTCTTCATCGGTGTTGTCCGCGGCATCGCCGTGAACTTGACCGAAGATACCATCGGCTTCCTCGAGTAAGCGTTGGATCTGTGTGGCACGCGATGAAAACTCACGCTCGGGCATGGGCGGCCTTGCAGCCGAATCGCTGTCATCTTGACGGGAAGTGTCGTGGTACTGTTCTGGAACGCGATCTTCTATCAATGCGTCTAATAGAGCCGAACGATCTTGGGCGGACTTCTTTCGGTTGATCTCTGCCACGAGGATGGATCCCCATGCATTGCGTTCGTCGTCCGGGAAGGAGGAAAGTTTCGCGTAGACCCTGTCGGTGAATGCATCTAGATCTAGGTCAGGCTCGTATCCAGCAGCACGAATTTGCTCCGTCACTATCGGAGCTCGTTCTTCGAACGCTGCTCTGTCTCCATTGGAGAGCATTTCTGTCGACTCTTCAATAATCTCTTCTAGCCTCTCCCAACCGATAAACTCTGGCCTTTCAAGTTCGATGCTCTCCAAATTCTGTCGTTGGGCGTCCTCTGTCTCACGCTGAAGTTCAAGCAGCCGTCTTCGCGCCTGATCTAGCAGTTCCTGCTGTCTCCTGAAACGATCGTTTTCCTCTTGAACTCGATCCGCAGCCTCTCGTAGTTGTTGTTCCACGTTATTCAACTGTTCCATATTGACAAGTGGTTGCTGCTGGACAACCCATTCGCGGATCAGGAAGATCAAGATGAAGCCGATGATAACGACGCAAGTTATGAGTTGGCCTTCGAAGATGTCGAGGATGAAGCGATTGAGTCCAGGGTTCGGCGTGAGCTCCGAAAGATACTTGAAGGACGAGAAGACCGAGGTGTCGGCTTGCGGCCACTGCAGAGCTTGACTCGTCTGGTTGAGAGATGTGGCATTGATATTTGTCGAATCGAGGTTCAAGCCTGAAGCCCAATCGGCACTGTTATTGGCAGGTGTCGTTCCTTCGCTGTTTAAGAGCGCTGCTCCAGCACGCGAGGTCGCATTGTTTCGCTCCAGGAAAGCTTTGAGACTCCCGCCACTTGCGCGCTTGATCTTGAAGAGATACATTTCTCTTGCCCACCCAGCGTCCATAATCCAGAACATCCATCTCCAGGCCCAGCGAATAAACCATGGCAACATGACCAACCACACCATTCCAACTAGCAGTCCTCTTGCTGTACTTGATATGCCTTGCCCGACATGTATCATTGCTCTTTTTATGAAGACATCCCAAGGTAGCTGCGCGGGCATGTCGGCATCGTATAATTTTGTGAATCGGAAGGGCGTCTTGCACAGCTCGCAGTGCTTTTTGTTTGAATGTGATAGCCATTCCATCAGGCATTCCTGGTGGACATATTGGATGCTGCCGCTACATTTGCAAGGGTGGAACAGAGGCTCGTCGGGAGAGCCTTCGCTGCGGCAGATGCGACATGTGGGATGGGCATCTGAGCCGGGATCGCTGGTTGGATTTGAATCGAGGGTGTCTTTGCGCGAAAGCGATTCGTACTCGTGCATTGCTTCTTCTATGGCGTCCCGGTCCATGGAGAATGTTCTGCGCACATCCTCGTCGTCGTTGAACTCCATGGCGCTTGTGGTGGGTTGGTGGATTGATGGCCAGTAAGGCGACAGGTGGTGAGACTAATTGTACATCGAGCGGTTCAGACTGCCTTTTAACGACAGTAGGCCTTGGTTGAAGTGAAGAGGTCTGGCGAGTGACGTGGGAAGGATTGCTGGCAGTGGTAGGATGGACAAGTTAGAAGTAATAAAGTAGGGTCCGTCAAACGGCGGGGAAGTTGCAGGATGTCGCTTAAGGTGACGGCGACGGTCAGCGAGCGAATTAGGAGGGCGGGCTGAGTTATGACCAGAAGGACGGGTATGGATAATGGTCAAGAGAGATGACCTCCAACTGGCGCGCGGCGACTATTTGGCAGGTTGCTTTACTAAGTGAGCACGTGGGGTGGAGGGATGAAGTGAATGTTGGTAGATGCAGCGGGCGATCTCGCCTTCACATGTCGCAAGCGGCCGACCCTGACTGCATGTGCTGCCTGAGGCAAGAAAGTCAAAGCAGAGCTTGTGATGTAATGGCTGACAGGCGAGACAGGAAAGCTTGGAACGACGCGAACTGCTCCCTAGCACTGCTGAGCTCTCACCATTTACTGCATCTATCTCGTTATTTGTCCATATCGTACATATCACTCACCTCGACTTTGTTCATACCAAGACAGCAAATTCAGATTTTATTCCTCCTTCTTCTCCACGTCTGCAACACGTGCCTCCCCAACGACACCCCTTCACTTCCCCAGGCCGCATGCCTAGATCAAGCTCGGAGCTTATCTAGCCTTTTAGCGTAGAGGTAGTGTTACTTGCCAACAGCTGCTGCCGTCTCGATTGATTGTTTCTTCCGCGCCCAAACTGCCCAGATGGCTAGTCAGGTCGACAACAAACCTGACAAAGTAGTCATGCCTTCACAACCCAACGGCAATGTGGCTTCGCATGGCACCAAGTCGTCGCGTTCATCACGAAGAAGGTCCCAGAGACGCTCAACCACCGGATGGCTGCTCAGCAAGGCCGCGAAGCTGACCGTCTGGTACTGCTTGATCACCGTCTTCTTCCGCTGTCCTTCGCAGCAGTCTGATCTCCGCAACGACTCGCCACAGGTGTGCAAAAGGTATCTGCAGGCCAGAGACTTCGTCACCCCTTACGCCCAGCCCTACTACCAGCAACACCTCGCACCCTACGTCGAGCAGGCCCAGCCTTACGTCGATCGATTCAACGCCCAGGTCTACCAGCCAGGATACGCCTTGTACCAGCAGCATGCTGCTCCCCGGGTTGCTCAAGCGCAAGAGATCGGACACAAGCAATGGGGAAAGACCGTCAAGCCTCAGCTTGAAGTCGCACAGCAGCACGCATGGAAACAATACGAGGCAGTCCTCGGCCCTTATGTTAACAAGGCATACGACTCCGTGAACCCTCACTTTCAATCCCTGAAGACCTCCGCCTCGGACATCTGGGAGCTTGAGCTTCAGCCGGTCTACCGCAAGACGGCTCCGTACACCCAGAAAGCCTTTACCCAGGGCCGTCATTTTGCAGTTGAGACCGTCTTGCCTCAGGCGCAGTATGCCGGTAACGCTGTTTGGTCGCTGTGGATTCGTCAGGTCTGGCCAAAACTCCGTGTCTTCTACGGCGAGAACGTCGAGCCGCAGTTCATGCGCATCACCGAGCGCCTTGGCCGATACCGCGATGAGAAGAAGCTGGAGGCCGAGATCAAGAGCATGGAGAAGTCATACAGCGCTGAGGACGCCTCTTCCACCGCCTCACTTTCCGCCTCCAGCGTCTCCTCTGCCGTTTCCGAAGCTACCAAAGGTGCATCTTCTGCGAGCAGCGTCGCTAGCGAGCCTTCGCCGTCCGTTGAGCCGCGCGAGCTTTTCCTCCAAGATCTGAAGAGCTGGGAACAAGTCTGCTCCAAAGCTGTTGACGAAGGCGCCGAGCACTTGAAAGAGCGTATTGATGAGATCAGCGAACACCAGAAGAAGAGCCAGATCGAGGGTGTCGGCCAGTCGCTTGTTGTCCAGCTCGAGGAGACTGTCGAGGGCGTAATCAACAGTGTCAAAGCGCGCATCCTCGCCGTCGTCGGTGCTATCCCTGAAGAGCCCACTGATGATGACATTGAGGAAGCTCAGCTTGCCCTCGCCTCCGCCGTTCGTGCCGCTGGCCAGAATGTCAAGTCTCGCGCTCAGGCGGTCAGGGAGTGGCACCAGGCTTACACTGGCGAGACAACCGATCTCATCAACAAGGCTCTTGAGTCCACTCTCGAGACTGTTGACAGCATCCGCGAACTTCGTCTCACCGAGATCGGACGTAAGTACTCCGACAGCGGTCTGGCCCACAAGGACTGGTCGAAGTACAACGACCTCAAGAAGGCGACCAAGGCGTGGCGCAAGGACGTTGAGAAGGTCGCTGTGGACCATGAGAGCATCGTCGCGAGCAAGGAAGCTGCACAGAACGTCGAGCACAGCGGAATGGGCATTGCTGAGCAGGCTGCCAAAGAGCTTGCTAGGCTGAAGGATGTTGGCAAATGGAAGATTGCTGCCGAGGACTCCAGCGATGACTTCAACACAAAGAACACCCCGCCCGTCTCTAAGCGTGCTCAGCGCAAGATTGAGCAACAGGCCGCTGAGGCTTCCGCCGCCGCGGCTTCTGCTGCCGCTGCTGCCAGCGCCTCAGTCGAAGACACAGTGGAATCTGTCAAACGTTCATCGGAGCACCTTGTTGGCAAGGCAACTGAGGCTATTATTGGAAGTGAACAGCCCGCAGTGGAGAGCGTCACCAGCAAGGTCGCTGAATCGGTTTCCAGCGCGGCCTCCGAAGTCAGCTCTTCCGTCATTGGCACTGAATCTTCTCTGTCCGACTCCCTGGCCGACGGCGCATCTTCAGTCTCCGAGGCCATTGTTGGCTCGGAAACCCCTGCCTACGAAAGCCTTGCCTCTTCTGCTTCTTCTGTGGTCTATGATAACTCTGCCAGCCTTGACCCTGAAGCCGCAAGCATCCTCGCTGCTGGCAAGTCCGCCAATGACAACGCTGCCAGCAGTGTTTCCTCTGCCGCCACAAAAGGTTCGTCTAGCGCCTCATCTGTGGCCTCTCAAGTCTCCGACTTCGCGTCTGATATCGTCGACGAGGCGAGCTCCAGCGCGTCTTCTGTCTCGTCTGTCGTTTCCGATGAACTTCCCGACAGCAGGGATGTGTCGTCTGCTAGCGAATCCGCCTCTTCCAAGGTTTGGGGTGGTGCGATGGCTCAATCTGTGCCCTCCTCCGGCGGCCCGGTTTTGGACGAAGAGTTTGATGATGACGAAGCTGAAAGCTACAGCGAGCGTCTTCAGGAGGTGGTCGATGAGGTTTTGGACCAAGGTGCCCGCCTCACGCAGGCAATTGAGGATGCTATCAAGCCAGCCACCTCTACACAGGGCAACATTGAGAGCGCAACTTCTCTTGCCAGCGAACAGTACGAGAGCGCCTTGAGCGCTGCCAGCAGCATCCTCTATGGAGCTGAGCCGGAAGGCACAGAGGCCATCAAGCAGCAGTACAACGACGCTGTCACCGCCGCCTCCAACGCCATCTACGGCACACCCACGCCTCTCGGCTCCGCTGTCACTGAAGCTGCGCGCATCACAGAGAGCGTGGCAATCGACGCTGCATCTCGTTACCAAGAAGCCAGCGCCGTTGCTCAATCTCACTACGACGCTGCAAAGTCCAACATTTACGACCACATGGATGGCACCGCTAAGCCTATCCACAGGTCGATGTTCCAGTCTGCCAAATCCGCGTACTCTGACGCCGTCTCTGCCGCCAGCTCGAGATACCTTGCTGTTGCAGACGCTATTCCCACTGCCCCGCCTGTCTTTGAGAAGGTCGAAGATGCGTACTCGAGCATCAACTCTCTTGCATCTTCCCGCTTGTCTGAGGGTCTCTCTGCGGCTTCGGCGCAATATCACAGCGCCAAGATCGCCGTTGGTGCAGAGCCAACGCCCGCTCACCAGGCATACATGGCCAGCGCCCAGCAGGCTTACTACCAAGGCATCGGCTACGCCCATGACCAATACTCCTCTTTCGTTGCCGCAGCGAGTGATGCTGTGGGTGCCACTCCTACCACCGGCTGGCAAGCATATGTTGCGGCTGCTCAAAGCACCTATGATGCCGCCATGTCTGCCGCTAGCTCGCAGATGTCCGACGTCTACGCTTCTGCAACTTCGGCCGCGGGCGTGACCAGCAAGCCCCCAGCTCAGGCCGTGCTCGAATCAATCTCGTCTGAGTACGATGTCGTGTTTTCTGCTGCATCCAGTCAGCTTGCCGCAGCCACCGATGCGTACAAGAAGCCTGCATACCAATCTCATATCGATGCTGCTCAGGCTTCTTACAGCTCTGCCGTCTCTGCTGCTAGCTCAAACCTCGATGAGCTTGCTCAGAAGGCTCGTTCCGCCGCCGGTGCTACAGAGAAGTCACCCGTTCAATCTGCCATCGATGAGGCTCAAAACCAGTACGAAGCTGCAGTGGAAGCCGCATCATCTCAGCTGATGTACGCTTCAACCTACGCCCACGATGCTCTCTACGGCACCACCCCAGCCGCCTACGACCAAGCCGCCTCCGCAGCCAGCACAGCAATTTTCGGCGCCGAGACCCCTTTCATGGAGTCAATGGCATCCCGCGCCGAAGAGAACTGGGAGTCCCTGATCGCCCGCGCCAGCGACCAGGTTTACGGCCAGCCTCCGCCTTTCACCGACGCGTTCTACAGCTCCGCCACCTCCGTCTACGCGCAGGCCACCGACGGCGCCATCTACCAGTACGAGGCGGTGCAATCCCTCTTCTCTGAGATCATCAGCGAGCGCGAGCCTGAATTCACCGAATCCGTCATGAGCCGTCTGCACTCTGCCTACCACACCGGCGCACCTCACCTCGCCTCGGCCGCTTCCAGCTACGCCGAGGAGGCCTACGAAAGCGCATCATCCGTCGTCTCGAGCGTCTTCACCCCGCCGCCCACCATCGAAGCTGTCCTTGACTCTGTCGCCGAGCAGATCGAAAGCGCGGTCGAAGCCGCTAGCGCCCAGGTCTACGGCACAAGCAAGGGTAAGTCTCAGTCTTCTCACCTCAACCACCCATGAAAAATCAAAACTAACACCCCACGCAGGCCCCTACGAACAAGCCACCTCCTCCGCCTCCTCGGCCTACTCCTCCGCCAGCGCCGCCATCTACGCCGATCAAGCGCCCAACTACGCCTCCGCCGCACAAGCAAGCATGAGCCTAGCCGCCGAATCCGCCTCTCAAGCCATCTCCTCAGCCCTCTTCGGCACTTCCACCGGCCCCGTGGAAGCCGCCACGTCCGCTATGGCCGAGCAGGTGGAGTCCGCTCGCGATGCTGTGAGTAGCGCGCTGTGGAGTGAGGAGCAGAAGGGCGCTATGGAGAGTGCGGGGGGGAGGATTGCAAATGTGATGGAGAGCGCGAGGAGTCGTATGGAGGAATTTGCTGCGAGGGCTACGGAGGCTGTTGTTTCTGATGCTGGCGAGGAGAAGGAGGAGGAGGTGGTGCATGATGAGTTGTAAGATTTTTCACGCAAAGTGAGAAGGTGATGGGCGTTGGGTTTTGGAACTGGGCCATCATCATTCCACTACTACGAAGCAAGAAGAGAGCAGACGAAAAGGCGAAGAGGGAAGAGAGGAAGATGTAATGAACACATCTACCAAAACGCAGCAACGCGCCCTAATCGACAGGGAAGAGGGACAGACGGATGGATGGGCACGAGAGACGCACGCAAAACACGCACCCACAACGCACTACGAACGACACTTTTTTCTGATTTTTGTTTTTTGCTTTTGTTTTCTTTGAAGATTGTTCATTTTTGGTATGTTAAGATAGGATGGGATATGTACGAAAGCACGCGAGGGGGAGACGAGTCGAGCGAGGAGGGGAGAGGAGAGAAGAGGGAGAGGGGGAAAAGCATGCATGCATTGGCATGAGCATGAGCAAGAGAGCATGATTGAGTGGGCAGATGTTGTTAATGTTGCTACTACTTTTTACTTTACTTACTTTTCGCACTTGCTGTTTACCCCTGTTTTCTTGTGTGAGTTTCGGTTGCTTTTTGTCGTTTCGGTGTGTGCGTTTTGGTTGAGATGAGTAGTGGTGAGGGTGGTGGTAATCGGTGGTGAAGCGTGGTGGATATTCCCCCTTTTGCGTTAAGTTTCCATATCTGTAGTGGCTGTATGTAAATCTCTCGGAATCATCTTGCTTGAGCTTCTTCATTCGGACATCTGGAAACAGTATCTTCTATTCAACAGAATGTTTTGAGGCAATCACGATTCCGTCCTGACGATCTGCTGTCGGACTTTCCTCTGGATTAGATCTTGGTGAAAGAATGATAGTGACTGACTCTGACTCCAATGATCCTGTTGAAGAACAGACATAATGAATCATGCACTGGAAATGACGACTATGCCCTGCCATCAATCGTGACGAATTCATTACGAAATCTCTTCTCAGTAGTCCAGTTGAGCCCGTCTTTGGAAACAGCTTTCGGAGGAATCCTTCGACCACTCGATCAGAGCCTGGCAAATCACCTAGAAAACAAACCTACAGATCTGCAAAAAAAAAAAAACATCAAACAAGGACAACCTCGCTTTTGAAAACCTCATCAATCTGCTCGGGAGAAAGCATATCGTAAGGGTTGCACCCAGCTTTGGCTTTGACGGCTTCGCCGTCCATGATTCCTACAAGCGTCAGGACTTGCGAGGCCGTACAATCGAATGCTCAAGGCTCATTTACTCACCATGAATATAAGACACTCCGATGTAACGGTAAGCGGGTTGTCCAGACCTGGTACCGGATTCTCGTAGAATCACTGGTAGTGTGCCGCCGGCGAGTACAGCAACGACATCTCCGTTCATAGCATCCTTCGGAAACCATCCATATTGCCCATCTTTTGTGACACCAATTGCATGACTATCAAACCGGGTACATATCCAGAACAGGGCTCTGCGTTCGTCATCATCTAATGTTTCTACTATGCTCCATTGGTCGGTTTCTTCCTCTGAGCTGAAGTGAGAGCGCGCTTTCGACATCATGGAGTGCAACGGAGAGAGATCTTCCTCGGTAGAACGTCTGGGTGCGCCGACCTTTTCAAGGACAAAGCTGTCTGCACAGATTGTGCGTAAGAGATTCGGATCTGTCGCGTCGAACGGCACCTCCGTCATCCCAGCAATGTCACGAATGACACTTGCTAGCATGGATAGTCGCTCCACGGCTCGCGAATACGGTCTGTGATAAGTGGCTCGATTTGAGACCGAAAGCACGGGACTGACGAGACATGCAGCCGTGACTAAGCTGTTGGTCTGCTCGAACCGTACCCGTAACGTGGCTCCTAGCGCAGAGTTGTACAACATTGGTCGCATGCGCCATGCGTCCAAATCAGACGTAAAGTCAATAATCCAAGAGGGTACATGTCCGGGTTGAAAGTGCTTTGGCGGCGCGAAATAATGCCATTTCCTTGTAGTCTGCAAAACGGCCAGGGTTGCATCCATCAAGACCTTCTCCAAGGAATCTTCGTATCTCGGCTCTAGGCTTTTCAGGGAAGGATTGATATTCTTTTGCGCGAACACAGAGTCTCTTGGGCCCGTGGTTTCGAAGGCTCCATAGAGATGGCTAACAGGAGTTAACGACCTGTCGTCAATCAGAGTGGAAATTGCCAGATGGCGTGCTTGTAGCAACGGCATAAGACGATCGGTTGTCTTTAAACAATCTATGTACCAAACGTGGATTTTTCCGGGCTCTCCAGCGAAGCGAGAACGACGTTGCTCGTCGTGTTACAAATAATCCACGAACGGAAATAGTGTCCAAATGGCGAGTCCTGGTATCATCCGATGGCCACACAAGAAGTGGGGGCTCGACTTTGCAACCAATTCTTGAAACACCCATCCCCGCCTCCAATAAGGTATTTCCATCAGAGCAGAGAGGCCTGCAAGCACTTCCAGTATCTTCGTTATCGCATTGAGGCCTTCAGTATGACTCTGGATATCAATCGGCTCGATGTTTGTATAATCGAAAATATGTTGCCTAACAGTGTGCTCTATGTCCACTGGGCGTTCCTTCCAAGTGTAGAGGCCTATCAGCCAGGACAGACTTTGGTCAATTTCTGCTGTGAGTTCGCCTAGCCATCCGACGGTCGTGTGCGATGCCGCAAATATGTCGTACATGATGCCGACCTGATAGTTGCGTTCGGGGATGTTTGTCTGATTGATGCAAATGGCATCTGTCCACACGTAGTAAGCCTCATTGTGTGACAATCTTGCCCGAAGCTCCCTCAAGCCGGCTGCGAGATTTTTCGTTACAGGGACCTCGAACCATGCACCGTGTCGGAAAGGTCTGCGCTGAACCAGGACGATCTCGGTATCCTTCGGGTCCCCCCCAGTAGTAGGAAAATGCAATGTACATATTTTCATCTCGTGCGGTCTCCAGATACGTCGTTATCAACTCGCATTGCAAAGGACTTTGGCGATCATCGCTAGCGGGTAAGCGAATCAACCGAATCTGGCGAGATTCTTGGTCAAGGTTATCGTAGAGTCGGTCTCTTCCTTCAAAATCCGGTAGGTAGTTGACAATCGGCACCCCAGATTCCATGGTCGATGTCGAGACCTCAAGCTAGGTCCATGGTGATTGCAATGTGAAGATGTTTGAAGCTGATAGACATGGTAAGCTCAAATCCCAGGCTGACGAGGGAACAGCTCGTTATGAAACAATCAGCCTGTGATCAGGCTTTGAACAGGCCGCATCAGGCTATCGTGGCTTTGCCTAATTCGAGCTACGCCCAACAGCTCTGCCACGAGGCTGATGTCCTCGTGTCGAGCTCATTGGCACAATCCCTCACGCGTTTATCGTCAAGCAGCGAAGTACTCGATACATGCACTCTGCCTTTCAAGCAGAACAAGCCAAGTCTGCAGTCTTGCATGACCGGTGAAGAGTCGTGAGGGGTCTGTGCTCTTCTGCCAGCATAATGATGTTGATGTCGTTGACGACGACGAAGCTGGAAGATGGCGTGCAGTCTAAATTTGGCGAGGGAGACGTTGAGCACACCCCTAGTTCCAGGAAGCTACATAAGAGCGTGTCTTGCATGAACAACAACATCTCGCATATTCCCAGCAATCTCGAGGCTGGACTAATCAAAGACGTAGACTCGGCTGATAAGACCAAACCGCCATGTTGCAGTAAAACCTCCTGGTGAATTGCACTCCACTGCCACGATTCATGTGGACGCCCTCGCTCAGCCACCATTACCTACATAGCAGTATACCTTGGGCATTTCTCCAACAAAACATAGCAATAATTGGTGGAATCCAATTCACTCCAACCACCACACATTCCCTCAAGATCTAGACTCCGCCTCCGCCTCCCCATCTTCGTCTCCATGCCCAGCACGCACGCAACCAACCGAACGAAGCGAAGATCCGCAGCAGATAAACGCGCAGCACCTATGTAGCTGCTGTTCTAGCAGAAATCTAGCGAACTGCACACTACTGCTGCAGCACTACATTCATGCACGGAGAGCACTAGTGAGAAAGATAGGCGATGCCAAGCTCCTTTGCAATATATCTCGCTGGGGCGAAGTACATGTGAAGGAGAGGGATTTATCTAGTTTCGCTTCGATTGGCTGCTTGGATGTAACGCTGCTATCTTGTGGCGATTCGAGTTCTGGGATGAGGAGAGACGAATAGAGATGGTGTGTCATAATTGTTTTCGTTGTTTCGTCGTTCCTCTACATTAAGCGAAAGGAAGGAAGGAAGGTCAAATGCCATGTCATCGTGGGGTAACCATAAACACATCCGCCCTCGCGCAGCTAGAGAGTGATATCATGAATCTTCAGCTCGCGTCTAGGCTCTAATAGCTCCCACTTCTCATCTAACTGTCACCACGCATCTAGAAGAGATAACCCAGCGTGTACCTGTAAAGCGCGTTGGGGACGTTACCGGTAGCCTTGTCGTGGGCTTCCTTGGCGAGCCATTCGGCCTCGTCGGCGTCGACGACGTCCTTGCCCGTCCACAGGTCGGCTTCGGCCGGGTTGACTTCTTTGGTGCGCTTGACGAGCTTGTAGCCGAGGAGCATGATGAGGTAGATGGGGATACCCTGAGAGAGAGAGTGTTAGCGAGAGTGTTTTTTCGATGAGAGGAAATTTGTGATTGGGGTATGCTTACCAAATAGCCGGTGATGAAGTTCTGGTAGTTGAAGCCACCGATGAAAACGTCGAAGTTCTTGGTCAGAGCGACGAGACAGCAGAAAGCGAGGGCGCAGTAGCTGCCCCACAAGCCGAAGGGGGACTTGTAGCGCATGCTCTTCTCGTCTACACCTTGCGCGCGGCGGGCTTTGACGAAGTAGATATGGGCGACCAGGATGGAGATCCAAGTGAGCAGACCAAAGATGGAGACCAAGTTGACAAAGTACTTGAACACTGTCCTGGAGCCGCTGCTGACACTCATGAAGGCGAGGCAGCAGAAGAGAGCAGAGAAAGCGAGAGCAGGGACGGGGACACCCTTCTTGTTGGTTTTGGCGAAGAAAGCCGGAGCATAGCCCTTCATGGCTTGACCGTGGAGAGTACGGCTGGCAATGTACAGATCCGAGTTGGCGGCGGAGAAGACGAAGATCAGAATGCAGGCGTTCAGGATGTGGTCGAGGTACCTAATACGGGCAATCTCGATGGCAACGACGAAAGGAGAAGCAGCAGCGGAGCTAGTGTTTCCCTTTGAACCTCCGCCGACAGCATCGACGAGAATCGGGCTGTCGTATGGGACGCACATTCCAAGAAGGAGAACGGAGAATACGTAGAAAACGAGAATGCGCCAGAAGGTCAGCTTGATCGCGCGAGGCACGTTGCGGCGAGGATTCTCGGCCTCACCGACGGTAACACCGATGAGCTCGGTTCCGAGAAAAGCGAAGACAGCCGTAACCATCGAAGACCAGATAGCCAGGAAGCGACCCCATGCGCCCTCAGCGACATAAGGGTGGAAAGCACCGGGTTGGTTCCAGTAGCGGAAGCCAATAGCATCTTGACCCTCGACACCACCTGTGGTGATGCAAAGGAGAAGGATGAGCAGTCCAATAATGACCACAACCTTGATCGAAGACAGCCAGAACTCGAATTCACCGAAGAATCGGATACCGAAGTAGTTGATGGCGATGATGACGACCATGAAAATGGCAATCCACACGCCTGGATTCACCCGTGATGCAGGTAGCCAGAACTGTATGACCAGTGAAGCTGCAGTCAGCTGGTTGGGCGTGATGATGATATATTTGAACCAGTAAGTGTATCCGAGAGCGAAACCAAGAGCAGGGTCACAGAAGCGGGTGGCGTATGTGGCGAAACCGCCGGCAGCAGGGAGCCAAGTAGCCATCTCGCCGAGCGAGCACATTACGACGTAGACGAGCAGACCAATGGCGGAGTATGCAATGAGAATAGATGCTGGTCCAGCCTTCTCAAGAGCAGAACCCGTTCCGATGATCAAACCAGTACCTTGAGATTGTTAGAATGCATCGCGCAGTGGTTCGTGATATCAGACTTACCAACAGCGCCGCCGATAGCAATCATACTAATCTGGCGGGCTTTGAGACCACGATGCAAACTCTCATCCTTCCTGTCCGGATCGGTGTAGAGTTGCGCATCGTGAGCGTCGATCGCGCCATGTTCCTTGAATCCATATTCCGTCTTGCCATGGTCGTCTGGTGAGGAACTGTGGCCGATGTCCCAGTCGCGACCACTTGCGTGGGCCATGGAGAATAAAGCAGCCGAAACGCTTGTTTGATGTGCGTATGTGAAGCGCAGAGATGTCAAAACGATCGAAGCTTCAGACCTTGCAAATGCGCTCAAGGCACAGTATGGGAAATGCAGAGTGATGGGAGCGAATCACCCGGGATGAAGAGACAGACCAAGATAACAGAGACTCACACCTACAGAGGAAGTGAACGGCGATCCCGAAGGACTTATATACCACCACCCTGGCTTGAGGGTAGCACCTACCTTCCTGAACCGAACCCACGAGGTGTCAACGGCGGGTGACATACACATACATCGCTTCAGCACCGACCCTACTCTAGATCGGCCCGCAGCCTTCAGGCACGCCATTATTGCGCGCCAAAAGAGCAGCGACGGATAAGCGCAACAGAGAGCGGCGGTGGAACAGCCAATGATGCCTCGGCGCAGTGCGGTAGGAGGTACAGCTGCGCCCAACAAGGCTAGTCGTGTGCAAGCACTCCGCCTCGGAGGCACCAGGACGGCGCTGAGGGCGCAAGAAGAAATGGATCGAGCTTGTATCTTTGCTTGGCAGTAGCCTTGGCCTGATAAAACGACGGAGGAAGATGGGATGATGATGAGAGGTGAGTGGTGGCAGATACCGGGCGGGCGAGGGAAATAAGGTGAGGTCGCAAGGTAACATTTCGGCTCGGGCCCAATAGAGGCAAGAGGCGGTGCGTATCACCTTGGGGATTTGAGGGGCAGCAAGCCGTGGTAGTGAGCGGGAGGGTTTTTCTCTCGTTATGAATTGCTTAGTTGCCACTTTTATTCTGCTTAGCACGTGGGGTCGAGAAGACCGTGCTATCACTTCAGATGGCGGGGAAGAGGCCGGCGCGAACGTTCTTATTCATCTCGGCCTGTCACTGCAAACCGCTGAGGCGAAAAACGATGGCGGTCGAGATAACCGCGAGTGGACCTACTACATGAAGCCAGCAGGCACAAGAGCAGAACGGCCGTTTTTCGCGTGGCTGCAAGGGTTGGCATTACCCTAGAACTTGCTTAGACTTCTTCTTGTAGGTTCAAGACTAGTCGCCTAGGATGAAGAAACTCTTGTCTCCTTGGTCTTGGAGAGTGTGTCTTCTCTCGGCTGACGCACATGGCAGGGTACGTTCTTGGGATACAAGAAAAGCTAGAGAACTGCGAATGCTTGACTTGACTGCTTTCATGCTGACACGTAACATGAAAAGAGATGGAATAATCGACTGACAGAACGATTCCGTAATACTCACAATGCCAATATGGTCACCGTTGATATGCAGTTGTTCGTTGTGGAGAGTGTTTTCTAAACACATTTTCTCACGTGCACCATCGAAGGTTTTGGAGAGAAGCACAGCACCGGCGATCACTTCGCCTCGAACTCTGGCCAATCTGCCGAAATCACCCTAGTGGTATCGACAGCTCGATAGCATCTGGCCGGGACGCGTGGAGCCGAGAGGTGCTAATATGGCGCTCTCGTATATCTGGCAGATGGCTGCAGTAGTCTGCTGGTGAGATTGACCCTTCGCTACGAAACATTTGACCCATGAGAAAACATTGTCAAATGAGGATAAGAACAAAACGGGGAATAAATCTACAAAATCGCAAAAAATCACTTTCCATTTTCCTGCACGTAACAAAACGCCCAGTTTAAGCCACGTAAGCAGCCATTCGACCACCTTTCTCCATCGCGCAAAACTGTATATCAGCCTCAAAATACAAACCTCGAGACCCTCGAAAATACGGTTAACAATACACCGCTCTCCCCTTGTACGACCCGATTTCTTCCTACTGTTCACGTAACGCCAACATCTACCTCACCAAGCACAGACCGAAGCAGAGCATCAACCCTACAAGATTTCGATTCATTTTCTCCATCTCCCAAGCCACCACCAGCGCCCAGAACCAAAGAAAGCGACCAAGAGAAAACAACAGACGAAACACTGCAGTCCGGCGCGAGAAAGAGAGCCCGACCCGGATCGACGTTTATGCATTACAGCCACGTGAAGACTGCCGAAGGGTTGGTGACCCACCGCTCCTCCACAGTATTACCATATAACTCCAGCTTCTTTACCATATCATTATCCAATCCCCCCAGACTGCCCCGGAACTAGCCAACTTACCCCAGGGATGTCGCGAGCAGGTCTGCGACCTCAGCACTCGTCGTTCGAGCCAAGGAGATGGGTCGCGACAAGGCTCTCATCTGGGCAATGAGACGAGAGGACATGTCAACGTGTTCTCCCATCCCGACTCTCACCCTATCTCATCACATCCCATTCGCCCACCCCGCCAGCTTTTGCATCAACTCCTCCCCATAAACCGGCTGCACATCCCTCCCCTCTCGCAAAAGTCCCAAATAACCCGTAACATCCCTCCCATCAAACTCCCTCGTATCGAACCCATTCCCCAAGAAACCGAACCGATTCCCCTCCCACCTGCTTATCTCATAATCCTCATACCGCGGCTGCTCCAGCAAATGCAGAAAATGCAGCCTCGAACCGGGATACACGACGGCCTGACCCCCTTCCCCTCCTGTCGCGCCATTACGTCCCTGCTTGAACCAGCTGCGACAGGGCGAGGTCCACGCCGTGCGCTGCAGGAAGAGGTCCGCGTGCTGGCGGAAATCGCGCGCGGCGCTCTCGAGGGGGGTGAGGGATTTGAGGTTTTCGATCTGTGCTTTCGTTATGACGGCGAGCATGTAGGCCGTCCAGCGCTCGATGAGCGGCATGAAGGAGCCGTGGCCGAGGGGCCCGTAGGGGCCGCAGAAGGTGAAGTGGTTGGGGAAGTGGGGGATGGCGATGGAGAGGTAGGAGGTCAGGTTGTCTCTTCCTGACCAGAAATCGCGTAGGTCGAGACCGTGCCCGTTCACGATGGGGAAGCGTGGGATCCAGGTCGTGTCGAACCCGGTGGCGCAGATGATGGCGTCGACGGCGTGTTCGGTTTGAGTGTCGTCGAGGAAGCCGGAGGGCGTGATGCGCTTGACGCCGGAGGTGTAGATGGTCGCGTTGGGTGCTGTCAAGGCTTCCAGGTAGCCTGGTGCTGGCGTTGGGCGGCGACAGCCCGGGTTGAAAGTCTTGGGGATCATTGCATCGCAGAGGCGTTCGTCGTTCTTGAGGACGCGGCGCATTTGAGCTTCGGCCGCTTCGCGCGCTGCTTGAGCTTCCGGCGAGCCTTTGATGATGAACTTGAAGCGTTGGTTGAGCTCGTTCTCGATCTGCTTGCGGTACTCGAGGTATTTCTCAGGATTCTCTTCGAGGAACTTCTTCTGCTCCTCGGTGTACTCGAAGTTGGCGCCGTCTTTGCCAGCCCAGGTTTGCGCGAACCCCGGCGTGATCCAGATGGGACTTCGCACCCAGTGGTAGAGGTGGTCGACTTTCTTCTGGATGTTGGCTACGATTTGCACGCCGCTGCTGCCGGCGCCGATGACCGCGACACGTTTTCCTTCCAGAGTGTAGCCCTCTTCGAAGGCAGCGGAGTGCATCAGCTTGCCTTGGTAGTCTCCCAGTCCGGGTATGTCGGGCCATTTGAAGTTGTTGAGGACGCCGCCGGCGTTGATGAAGAACTCGGCTTCGTCGTTGATGATGTTTCCTGTGGTGAGGTCTTTGATTCTGAGCTTCCAGACGCCTTTCTCCTCATCCCATTGGGCGTGTTGGATTTGATGCTTGAGTTTGACGTATTTGTTGATGAAGTCGTTCTCCTCGTAAATGCCCTTGAGGTAATCGAAGATCTCGGGCGAGTACGAATAGAAATGCGTCCAGGTCTTGATCTTCCAGGTGAATTGGTAGTTGACACTTGGAATCTATCATCTGTCAGCATGCGAATGGTTGACATTTGTTCTCTTCCAGACTCGTCATACATCGCAAGCACAGCCGGGATATCGATTCTCCAACCAGGTCCCTCCGACGTCGTGATTCTTCTCATACACAGTGATATCCAGATCTTGCATCTGTTCCTCGGCCTTTTTGAGGAAATTCAGAGTCGATGCTGCTGCCCCCATGACAATCACGCGCAGGTGGCGGCGGGTGCCGAAGGGTTCTTCGCGGATGCGGTAGCCTTGGGCATCGGTTTCGGGGATGTGCAGGCCATCTCGCTCGGCTGTTGAAGGGTTGTCTTTCATGTGATGGGTTTGAGTGTGCATGGATTTTACATTTGTGTTGTCTTGCTGGATCACCATTGTCAAGTAGATGTACGTAGTGCTAGATGAGAGCACAATGAAGCACAGCAAGGTAAGTCAGGATGAAATTGATGGCAAAACAAAGCTTCACGGAACAATGTCGATTGCGATATACAGCGAGGCACAGTTCAGGAAGGTATCTGGTTGTCGTTCGACATCAGTACCTTTTTGTGTTTGCCCGCTTCGATAGCCTCGGGACATGAGCTCGTGAGGTCGTTGGGGGTATTCTAGCAGGGAAAGTGTGTGGGCGCCCCACCACGGTACTGAGTAAGAAATCGGCAATAGCAAGCATCCAGAGCAAGCTCTAGATCTTTGAAGGTTGCTAAGAATGCTTGTAGGATCAGATACATATACATGTATTTCTGCCATAAGCTGATGAAGCTGACACGACGAGACGGAAGTATTCTGGAGGGTGAGCAAAAGATTGTAGAGAAGGCGTATCCTCTTCACGTTTGTCATTATTCGCGATGCTGGTGAGACGAGCTGGCCGACAGCCACTCTAGCCGCTGCAATCTGGTGCCGACAGACATCATCACTCTATATCTTGTGCAGTGCCTTGTGGCGATGCTGGCGTAATTAGAGATGCCCTACTGTGTCACCGAAGGCGCCTCAGTCGGGTGACTGTGATGGCGAGATGTTAGAGAATGTTAACACAGGCATACAAGAAGAAGAAATCGCGTCGTGAGGCCATTTCAATGACGAGGAGACATCTCGGATCCCCATCATTATTGTCGTGCTACATATATCATTGTAAGGAGAGACATTCCCTCACTACCTGCACTGTGAAGAAAGAGGTGGAGGAGCTTGGCCAAAACGCGGAGACAACAGCACAAGGCCGGCCCAGGGTTCAGCAAGCACAGCGCAGTCGTGAGTGCATGCGACCTGAGCCTTTGACCTCTCCACCCACCGGCGACGTTTAACTCGACAACGTCCGTTCCGTCTGTCTGTCTTGTAATGCGACAACCCGCAGCCACCTGCCCTTAGCCTCCACCGATCGATCATTCATACCTTCAACACCCTTCGCTGTCTCTTGACACACCACCAATCCCATTCCTGCACCCCTCAATCGCTGTCCTGCTGCGACCGCGCGAGTCCGTCCCGCCGTCAGCCTTCCCAGCCGCGCTGCACGTCACCGGACCTCGAAACATGCGACCGAGATAAACCACCGTCGCAATTCGATTTCTGCCTCGCGCACATACGTCTTGACCTCCTCATGCGGCTCGCATACCGGAGCAATACTCAGCCTGCTGGCAGGACTGCTTCCCGGCGCAAAGACGCTTTCACTTAAATCGCCCTCGACTCGGCCGGCCACACCCACCTTCTCGACACCATGTCTTACTACCAGGGCGGAAGCTACCAGCAACCTTCTTCCAATCGCTACCAAGACCCATATGCGCAATACCCGCAAGGCCAGAATGGAGGATACCCAAATCAGCAGGCGCCTTTGCCGCCGCCGCCTCCACTTCAGCAACAGCAGCAGCAATACCCGAGTCAGTCAGCATACGGCCAGCAGCAATATGGTGGCTCAGTCCAGCAGCCACAGGGCGGATATCAGAACAACAGCGTAGTCTCTCCTCGCGCAACTTCGTTTGCGTCTTCGCATGCGAGCCAGCATCAATCGCCGCAGACATACAATCCCCAGAACTACGCCCAATCACCACAGCAGTCCCAGGGTCAGATACCGCAGTACAACCCTCAAAGCTACGCGAGTCTGAACTCGGCACCATATCCCGCGCAGTACAATCCAGCTGCATACCCTGAGCCTGCTGCTCAAGCCACCAGCGGTCCTATGGGCGACCCATATGCGTACTCCCCAAGTAATCATTCAAGCGCTGGGTTTCCTTCTCCCCAACAGCCTCCGTACAGGCGGTCGCCGCAGTTGGCTCAGTATGGATCTCAGCAGCAATATTCGCCCCAACCACCACAGCATCAGTATGGGTATCCATCACGGCCAAGCCCTTCCCCACCTCAGTCCTCCTATTCCTTCCAGAACTCTGCCCCCACGCAGCAGTCTTACATCGAGATGCCGTATCCTTCCAACGATTGGCAGCAGCCCTCTCCCCGAAGGCAAGGATCCTCTGCTCAGACTCACATGCGGCAGTACTCAAATGTCTCACCCGCAGCACCTGATCTCTCCGACGAGCATTCCTCCGCGGCGCCACCATACCCAGCAAGTAACCATCAGTCGCCCTCTCTGTACCGTTCGCACACATCCCATGGTTCATCGCCGTCCCCGCCAAGCTCTACGCCAGGGCCGACACCGCCTGCCCATGGTGTTTCTTCCCGGTCGAATACCCTCGGTCGACATCCCTCTCAAAGGCCATTGCCCGGATTACCAGAGCCCCAGGATGAATCCGACTATTTCCAACCACACGGCCGACCGATGAGTCATGAAGAGGCCGAGGAGCTTGACCAAGACGAACTCTTCGATCAAGTTGAGGATGCAATTCTCAATGCTGGTCGTCCTGGTCGGAGCCCTTCCATAGCACTGACATCGCCACCTAATGACCACAGGTCTCATCGCTTTGGGACAATATCGCCGCGCGATGTTGGTATGGTGAATGGCCACCTATCTCCAGGTCTACAACATTCAAATTCTGCCGACCAGTACAATGACGATAGTGATCCCGAGGCTGCGGCCGGATTGGAAGCCATGCGCCTGGCTGACGAACAAGAGGCGGCGAACGACTTCCGAAGTTCCAGTATCAGCAGCACCCAGAGACCGTTCACTGGGTACAATTCCCAGCGCATTCCTCGTCATGACTCCCAGCGACAGAACGGCAACCGGATCAGTGATGGCGACGATTACAGTGGAGTGGATGTATCTATGTTCACAGGCGGCTACGACGTTCAAATGTCGTACGGTGGCGATCCAAGTCAGTTGGCTGCAGGGGGAGAGATCAATGGCGACGCGCATAGCCAAGCTGTATCGAGCCAGCACAGCTCGATGCGTAGATCACACCCATCGCAGAACTCAAGCTACGATTACAACATGGACTCTATACATCCATTCCCGCCATTCAGAGATGCGAGAGTGGATGAGGGTGGAACTGGTGGCAATTACGAGCCACCGGCTGATGGTAGACGACAAAGCTACGACGAGGGCGACGAATACACACTCATGGAAGATCGGATGCCAGAGCGCTTTCCTGACGAACCACCAGATGTCTTCTTCAACTCCACTACATCAACGCATCGTCCCCTGCCACCGCCACCGCCGGGCGAGGACACGCCACCCTTACCACAGGGCGGCTATCCCTACGCACCGAGCGGCTATGACATGAATGCTCAAGGGCAATGGGTTCCACGATCTGCCTCACTCATCAACTACAGTAAAACACCTCCAGTCAACCAGCCATTGAGGTCAAAGACGGATGCAGAGGAGCGCCGCTTGCGTCAAACGAGACCTTCATCCGGTTACTCTACCACTTACGACACGACTCCTGCAAGCGCAAGTGCTGTCGCCATTGATTTGCCATCTTTGCCTACTCGACGCTTTGTTCCTTCGAAATTGGGCACACCTGATTTCAAGAAATGCGATGAGCCATGGGCTCTCAGTGCGATTCTGACCTGGTTGATGATCGTCACCAAACCGGACCAGACTACTGAGCTCAAAGAGGCTGCCATCAAGGAAGCTTTGGTCAATTTGTTCACCAACAAAGTTCCCACGATGAATATTGCCGACGCTGAGGGGCTGAGTGACCGAGTGGTCGAGAACATGTACCAGGCCGGTGCTTTGCAAACCACCGAAGAATGGGTCAAGCTTACCCACGCTCCAATGTCTGGTGTCATCTTCCAGCTCTCGAGTGCTGGATGCTACTCTCCCACACTGCACGACCATGTCGTACCAGGCCGATGCTACGCGCACCACTGCCAACGCACCCTGAAGAAGGTCAATCTGCACACTCAGCCGGTGCGCACGCATGAGACCTGGGCAGAATTCTACGGCCTCAAGAAGGAGGACATCGAAGGCAAAAACAACAAGGAGATCGAGCGACAGAACGTTCTGCACGAGATTGTGCAAACAGAAGACTACTACATGGAGCAGCTGAACCTGTTGAGGATCATATATCGGGACCCGCTTGCCAAGAGCGAGCCGTCCATCGTTACGCCGAAGCGCAAAGATAAGTTCCTCAAGGACGTGTTCGGTAAGCTTGAGCAGGTCAAGCAAGCCAACGAGGATCATCTTCTACCTCAGCTCAAATATCGCCAGCATGAGCAAGGTCCGTGGGTTGTTGGCTTCAGTGACATTTTCCGCCAGTGGATCCGGATGGCCAAGGTCGCCTACATCGATTACGCTGGTTCATTTCCAGGAGCGAGCTTCATGGTCCGTCAAGAAATGGAGCGCAACATTCAGTTCGCCGGCTTCCTAGACAAGGCACGCAATGATCCAAGAGGCAAGAGACTTGGGTGGGATACCTATCTCAAGTCGCCCATTACTCGCTTGCAGCGCTACACACTCCTCCTGCACACTGTTCTGAAGAACATGAAGACCGACAGCGAAGAGAAGACAAATCTCCAGATCGCCTACGATGAGGTGAAAGCCGTGACCCTTGAGTGTGACACACGCGTCGCTGAGATGCAGCGAAAGGTCGATTTGGCAGACTTGAGCGCCAAATTGGTCCTGAGACCAGGCATGCAGAACGCTGTGGAGCTGAATCTGAACCACCTCGGTCGTGAGTTGGTGCATCGTGGCGATCTGCAGCGAATGGGCGGCAACCGTTTCAATTTGCTTGACAGTCACGCCTTGTTGTTTGATCATTATTTGGTCATCTCGAAGAGTATCCATCAACGCGCCGAGCAAGGTGGGAGGGTCGAGAAGTACGACGTGTCAAGACTGCCGATTCCAATGGACCTGCTCGTTTTAGAGACCACGACAGAACAACCGGTGCAAAAGTCATCGTACATGAAGGGTATCACCACCGTCTCTGCTGTCACGGGCCGGTCAGCAACATCGTCCGATGTGACAACTTTGGGCAGAACGCAGTCCAATTCGCCGGCGCCAGGTCTGGCGCATGCCAACACTGGCATGTCAGCGAGCACTCTCCATACCGTTACCTCGATTGACACCGGTAAAGACTCCGACAAGATTCTGTATCCCATTAAAATCAAACATCTGGGACGAGAGAACTACAGCCTCTTCGCTCATACAGAGCAAGCGAGACGGGAGTGGACCACCAAAATCATCGAGGCCAAGACAAAGCACGCCAAAGCACTTCACGCACAACATGCGGAACCGTTCAGGCTGCGTGTTGTTGCCGATTCAGCGTTCGTATATGATGGCTTCGGCACTACTGTAGGCAAGACTCTGGTCATTAAGGGTACGCCCATCGACCGTGCGATTCAAGAGGTCGAGCAGAGATTTAAGGATACTGGAAGACCTGGTCCGATTTGCAGAGCAAGAGTCAATTGTGCTACTAGCTTCGTGATGCCTTACCCGGGTAAGCAGATGGTGGCAGTGGGAACCGATTTCGGTGTCTTCGTGAGCGAGGCCGACAACCCAAGAGGTTGGACCAAGGTAAGTACATCACCGTCGTTGTTCGAATCGGGCTTTGCTGACATCTTGACAGGCCATCAGCATGGCGCGCGTCACTCAGATTGCCGTGCTGGAGGAGTTCAACCTTTTCTTGCTCATCTCAGACAAGTCCCTCATTGCCTACCACCTCGATGTTGTCACCGCGGGCCCCGCCAGCACTGTTGATTCCGGCCGGAAAGCTCCCCAAAAGCTCTCCGGCAGCCGCGACGTCGGCTTCTTCGTGGCTGGTCGCATGAAAGACCGCACTCTTGTCTTTTACAAGAAGCGCGACAACCTGTCTTCTACCTTCAAGGTCCTGGAGCCCATCTATCAAAAGTCATCGGAACGCAAGAGAGCCGGCTTCTTCAAGCGTGGCTCGACCGAGTTCTTCCGCGAGTTCGACGACTTTTACATCCCTACGGAATGCACAGGTATCAACCTCTTCACCTCCTCGCTTGCAGTCAGCACCGCCCGCGGCTTCGAGGTCCTCTCACTAGAGCGCAAAGTCCCACAAAGCGTGCCGGAAATCCAAGGCGAGAGCGTGCAAAACATCGTTCGGCACATCAAAGACCAGCGAGCGCTGTGCATGCTCCGCCTGAGCGAAGCCGAGTTCCTACTTTGCTACGCCAACTGCGCCGTCTACGTCAACAAGCACGGCGAGATCTCCCGCTCGGTCATTATGGAATTCGTGGGCACGGCGCAGACCGCCGCGCTGTCTGGCGCTTACCTCGTGCTATTCGACCCGGATTTCATCGAGATCCGCAACGTGCAGAACGGGCGCCTGAAGCAGATCATCGCCGGGCGTGAGATCAAGTGCCTCGATGACGGGGGCGAGTATAACGCGGGTCTCAATCGTCCGCCCGTCGCGACGGGGAATGGTAGTGCGTATGGCAGTTCTGCGGCGGGTGGGAGGACGGTCAAGGCTGTCATGCAGCATCCGGAGAATGAGAGGACGCAGATCGTCGTTGAGCTGTTGCTGAATGAGGAGATGAAGGAGGGTTGATGATGATAAGGTTTGGCCACGTTTTACGAAACGGAGTTCATCATCTCATTGACGATCTTCTTACTACACGGCTCTTCGGCTCGACCAATCATTTTTCTCTTTCTTGACAATCGTCCTTACTAGGAAGAGAAGCGGTTTTCGTCTTTTCGTTTTGGATATGGAAGGTGCTTAGGGTGTTAGATACCACTGATCTTCTGTTTTATCGTTTCTATTGTTTGCAAGCAGCCTCTTCATTGCTTTGGGCTCGCTAAATGTAATGAACAGCAATTCTCTTCGCACACCGAACTGCAGTCACTGTCATCGACGAGGAACCCAGTCCGCCAAATCAACCAACACTCACAACAAAGCAACCTCACCCCTCCACCCCCAACCACTCCCTAACGCAAACCTCCACCTTCTCCGGACAATCCAACAAACTCAAATGCCCCGCCCCCTCCAGCACCACAAACCTCCCCACCCTCTCCCCCAACATCCCCACCAACCTATCCACCTTCCCCCTCGAAACCCACCCATCCCCCTCCCCCCAAACAACCACAACCTCACACCCCACGTCCCCATACCTCCCCACCATCCCGCCCACATCCTCATCATCCGCCTGCGCGATCTGCCTCACAAACGCCCTCTGCCCCTCTGCATCCTCAGAGATCCAAGGACGCACGAGCGCAGCTTCCCACTCATCCCCCTCCGAGCCTTCCGTGCATCTTGCACTCCTCACCACAGCTCTCAGCACCGCCTCGAAAATCTTCCCCGGCAGATGAGCGAAGGGCTCAGGCGTTTCGCGCACGAGACCGTAGAACCCGTCGCCCCAGGGCAGCACGGCGTTGGCGTCGAGGAGGAGGAGGCGGGTTATGGCGAGGGAGTGGTTGAGGTGGGCGTGGAGGGCGATCGTGCCGCCGATGTCGTGGGCGAGGATGCTGGGGGGTGGGGAGAGGAGGGCGAGGTGCGTGAGGAGGGAGGTCAGGGCGTGGGATTGCGTGGCGATGTTGGTTTTTGGGTCGTCCTCGTTTTCTTTTTCGGAGGAAGGGGAAGGGGAGGGGGGAGGTGCAATGCGCTCTTGTGATTGTCCGTAGCCGGGGAGGTCGTAGAGGAGGATTTGGTGCGTTCCGGAAGCGAGGGGGGAGGTGGCGAGGGATTGGAAGACGATGGAGGACCAGGGAGTCTCGTGGATGAAGACGAGGGTTTCTAGAGGGGATTTTTGGGAGTTTTGGTTGTTTTGGTTGTTATGGCTATTTTTAGGAGAGGGAGGAGTGAGGAGGGCGTATTTGATCTTCCATCCGGCGTGGATGAAGGTTGAGGGGAGGGTGTGGGGGGCTGGTGGTGCGAGGGGCATGGTGATTTTGTTTTTCTTTTACGAGACTCGTTTTCAGATCGCCGCGGATGGACTACTGATGTTGGAGATATGTCTTCTCGACAGACCTTAACGCCATCCCGGAGTCCCTGATCGAATGATTGATGAATGTGAGGAGGACGTGGCTGGATGTTGAACTGCTTACAGGGGAGAATCGCGAATTATTATAAACATCCAGCAATCGCGCATTTTATTCATCAACATCACTCAACTTCCTCCCCTCACCTTCTTAGTGGGCAATTCGAGGTCAACGAGGAAGTTCGAGGTCAACAGTGGATTCGATGTTCGAATTATTAGAGGTCAATCGACGTCATGAGGACTTGGTTCCGTTTCTGCAGATCCATGTCCCTTTGCACTCTACCTTCAATGTTGCTGGATTGTATTGGCAAGCCAATACATGTACATTATACATGTACTGAAATACATGCAAGTCATAACTCGATGAGCGCTGACAGAATGGAGGTATACAGATGGTATCCATGATATCACGTATATCTGAAAGCTTGCCCATGTCGTGCACACATCTCGCTCTCGACCGCGGACGACGAGATGAGGGCAGCATGTCCGAGGCAATATTAGGGTATCTTCAACTGCATTGAGGGGGCAATAGAATCGTGTAACAAGTCATTTCATTACAAGCATCCACAACCCCATCGAATGCCGAAAACAAATCTACCATTTTCTAATCCCATGCCACAATGACGCCACGCTGCGTTGACCTATTTTCTTCTTCCCTATGTGCTTTTCATTCACTTTTCTTTTGTATCTGTTTCTTTTCCCCTCATGTCCATCTTTCGCACTCGACTCGACAAAGCGAAATTCAGAGGAAAACCTGACTTCTCAACGCCATCTAGAAGCAGAAGACCTGGTCCTCGAGCTTGCTGACGGGCCTGGCCTTGTTGTAGCCGAGAGACTCGGTGGCCTTCTTCATGGCGCTGACCATGGGGGGCGGGCCGCAGATGAGGATCTTGACGTCGGGAGCGGGGCTGGGGAGGTGCTCCTGTTTTTGATCGTGTTAATTATATGGTCTGATACGTGCAAGTTCGCGCCGACTAGACTTCGTCTCATCGTGCTGTGGATTCAGCTTACCTTGATCATATCGGCAGTGACGAAACCGACACCACCAGTCCAGCCCTCAGGCGGGTTGTTGAGGACGTGGTGGACTCTGAAACCGGCGTCCTGGCGAGTGAGCTTCTCCAGATCCTCACGCAGCAAGATGTCGTCCTCGTTGACGTTTGCGAAAATCAGGTCGACCTCGGTCTTGTCGCCGGAAGCCCTGCCGCGGAGAATAGCCTTGGCGACCTGCAGCATGGGAGTGATGCCCGTACCGCCGGCGATCATACCAAAGCGTTTAACCATGTTGGGGGTGTAGACCATGGCGCCCTTGGGGCCCTTGACCTTCATCTTGTCGCCGATGTTGAGGGTGGCCAGGTGACGGCTGATGTTGCCGGTGGGGTAGCTCTTGATGAGCAGGTCGAAGTAGCCGGGCTCGACGTCGGAGGAGATCGGGGTGTAGGAGCGGACGACTTCCTTGTTGCTCACGACCTCGGTCTTGGGGTCTTTGACGTCCAGGTTGGCGGCGAGGGAGATGTGCTGGCCGATGGGCAGGCCGAGGATGC
>MSJI02000008.1:0-35879 GCA_001931905.2 Cladosporium sp. IMV 00045
CCTTCACAACATTAATATCCGCGCTACTTGCGCTCACCTCCTTCGCCTCCGCCGAGCGCAAACTGCTCTCGCAGTCTCTCGCCCAGTGCCAGAAGAACAGCAGTTTCAGCGCCAACCTGTTTGATGTCGTCTTCACTCCCGACGATGGCATGCTCCGCTTCAACATCACCGGTGTCAGCACCGTAGAGGGCAACATCACCATCGAGGCTTTCGTCTACGCCTATGGCTTCCTGGCTTACCAGAGGAGCATCGACCCTTGCGACACCGACCTCCTCGGATTGTGCCCCATGCAGGAGGCGCCCATCGATCTCAAGAGTAACTTCCAAGTGCCTCAAGAGGCTCTGAAGGAGGTACCAGGTACGTTGTTCGTTTATACACGAGTATTTCGGTACATGAAACTGACAACGCGCTTTCAGGCATCACTTACACCGTCCCTGACCTCGATGCAAAGATTCAAATCTACTTCAACAACACGGATACCGGCGAGTCTGTTGCTTGTGTCGAAGCTGAACTGTCAAACGGGAAAACAGTCAATCAGAAAGGTGTCGCATGGACCGTCGCTGTCATATCCGGTCTTGCGCTCGTCTCTTCAGCCGTCACATCAGGTCTCGGGCACTCGAATACCGCCGCTCACGTTGCTGCAAACACCATGGCTCTTTTCGGCTACTTCCAGGCTCAGGCTTTCATCGGCATGACCGCTGTATCACTCCCGCCCATCGTCGCTTCATGGACCCAGAACTTCCAGTGGAGCATGGGTATCATTCGTATCGGATTTATTCAGGATATCGCAACTTGGTACCAGCGCGCCACTGGTGGCACGCCCTCGACAATTCTCTCTAACCGTGGAACGCAGTCAGTCCAGGTCCAGAAGCGCGCTCTCGACGGTGCCTCTGCCGCTATGGAATACGCCGTGCAGTCTCTAAAGAGAAGTGTTCTCTCGCCTCGAACCAACGCCGCCGGTGCCAACTACGTCGACTCTTCCAACACGGTCATCGTTAAGGGAATTGACCGCGTCGGCTTCCGCGCTGGCATTGAAGAGACCAACATTTTCATGACCGGCTACATTTTCTTCCTGGTCTTCGTCATGTTCGTCGTCCTCGGTGTACTTATCTTCAAGGGTATCTGCGAAGCTCTCACCAGGGCCGGACGCATGCAGGGCGACAAGTTCAAGGATTTCCGCAACGGCTGGAACACCGTCCTCAAGGGTATCATGTTCCGTGTCATCCTCATCGGTTTCCCTCAGATGGTCGTACTTTGCTTCTGGCAGTTCACTCAGCGTGACTCTGCTGCCATCGTCGCCCTTGCCGTCTTCACTGTCTTCACTATGATTGCCATTCTGGGATGGGCATCCGCCAAGGTCATCCGTCTCGCACGCAGGAGTATCGCCATGCACAAGAACCCCGCCTACATCCTCTACTCGGACCCTGTCTCACTCAACAAGTGGGGATTCCTCTACGTCCAGTTCAAGGCGACTGCTTACTTCTTCATCGTGCCTGTCCTCGTGTACTTCCTGGTCAAGGGAATGTTCGTCGCATTGGGACAGCAGAGCGGCGTTGCTCAGGCCATTGGACTTCTCATCATCGAGGCAATTTTCCTGATTGGCATCTGCATCATGCGCCCTTATATGGACAAGAAGATGAATGCCTTCAACATCTCCATTGTTGTCATCAATTTCTTGAACGCAATCTTCTTGCTTGTCTTCACTGAGGTTTTCAACCAGCCGGTAAGCTCACGCATGTCACATTACATATTCTTCCACCAGCTAACAAATTCTCCCAGGGTATTGTCACCGGTGTCATGGGTGTCATTTTCTTCGTCTACAACGCCGTCTTCTCTCTGGTCTTGATCATCATCGTTCTCGTGGCTTCCATCATTGCCGTGTGCGCCAAGAACCCCGATACCCGTTACCAGCCTATGCGCGATGACCGCGGTAGCTTCATCAAGTCGCAGTCTCAGCTGAACACTGAACTCGACGCTCTCGGTGCTACCGCACGTGGCGAGGGCAAGGGCTATGGCAAGGGTGGCGCTCGCATCGAAGACGATGACGATTCATGGTCAGGCGGCAGCAGCGACAGAGTACCGCAGCAGCAACAGCAGCCCCAAACATCCTACAACCCTGCTTACCAACAGCGGACCTCGTACATGGATGCGCCTAGATCACCGATCGGAACCACTGCTTTCGGCGACAACGCCCAAGACCGACACGCACCTCCCAATTACAACCGCACAGCCAGTCCCTACGATCAGTCTTTTCGTAACCAAGGAGCAAGCCCCAGTCCCTGGCAACGCGGAGCCGGATACGACTAAAGGTCTTCCGGCT
The DNA here is from genome assembly GCA_001931905.2 of Cladosporium sp. IMV 00045. Classification (NCBI taxonomy): domain Eukaryota; kingdom Fungi; phylum Ascomycota; class Dothideomycetes; order Cladosporiales; family Cladosporiaceae; genus Cladosporium; species Cladosporium sp. IMV 00045. The sequence goes on from MSJI02000008.1 coordinate 2,321, forward strand.
ATTCCAGAAATGTTTGCGCCGCAGATCTTCGCCACTCGAACGCCTGCAGCACTGCCTCCCTCTGGAGATGTTCCCGCGAGTTTGAAGCTGGGTCATCCTCCAGCCCTCCATCCTGGAGTTCGTGCGGAGAACGGCAGCGGTGGTAATGATGAACTCGATCGCGTTTTGTCTATGTACTGGGACCGCCGATCTCCAGTGAAGCAGTCGAACACCTGGTTGTGAGGGAGCAGCAGAAGCAAGGGAAAGGCAAAACAGAAACCAACAAAAAAAGTCCACAAGACGATACAGAACCCAAAGTGGGACCGCGAAGAAAAAGCCTGTGTAAATATCCAGTGTCTGAGTCCGCGAGTTTTTTGAAAAGGGAGAAGGAGAGAGGTTCATCAGATCCAGACCTCTGGCAGAAAAGGGGTGTCTTCTTTTTCCATTATTTTTTGCTTTGTCACAACTCTCTCATGCAAAGCGGTTTTCCGGACTGGATTCAGTCCTTCCGCACCGTGCTTGTCTGCTTCAAATCTTATGATCGGAATGGGTATATTGGACTTGGGGTTCCAATGGGCGTTCATTTTTTTGGTTTTCCTTTTATGAGTTTCCTACGTTTATCTTTTTTCTCTCCACTGTCTCTTACCTTTCCTTTCTTTGGCTTCTTGGTCAACCTCTTGATTTCTTTCCCTTTCACTTTCTTGATTCCTCGGTTTCATTTTTCTCTCCTCCCAGAATTGGAGGATCGAGATTCGGGGGTTTTGTTAGGAAAATGTAATCGTTATTACTTTTGACTTTCTGAGAGTGATTGGGTTCTGTGGACTTGTCGTGTTCGGTGAGATGTTCTCTTATGCATTCTTGTGATTTCTGCCAAGTGTCTCGTATTATCATGTCATCGTAGATTATTCATGTAGCCGATTACAATCACTATGTTCGACATGGTGCGAATGGCTGTTTGGAGCTGTTTTGTGGATACCATCTGATGCCTGCAAGACGCTCATATGTATGACGTCTTAGAGATTGATGACCCTCACTTGGGAAGCTCAGGCGAAAGCCCGCTCGACCGCACCACCGTATCCCATCACTATCTTCCCTTCACCATACATCCACCCTGCCATTGAGCATCTCCCACATCACCACCACTCAAATCACAACCATGTCCGTCCCACGCCTCGCCCTCCGCTCCACCCGCCTGGCCACCCGCAGCCTCGCGCACCCCTTCACCACCTCCACCGCCCGCTTCAACGGCAACGACACCAACCACCGCGCCAACGACACGGCCGAAGCCTACCGCAAAACCCAGACCCAGAAGCCCCTCAACCCGCACCTGACCAACACCAACTCCACCATCGCCAACGACATGCCCAGCTTGGGAAAGGACAACCCCCCGCCCGAGATGCTCACCAGCGTCGACCCGGATTTTGTCCCTAAGGACTCTGTCCCCGAGAACACTGAGCGCATGACGGGCGGCAGCCAGAAGCCCGCGCCCGAGAGTGGTGTTAATGCCGACCTCGATGTAGGTGAAATCCAAGGCGGCTCCTTCAAGGTCGAGCCCATCCGTCGCACGGGCGAGGACGCGGCCACGATGCGCGCTCGTCTCGTTTGTACGTTTTTGCTTTTTGTTACACATCCTCGAACCCTGATCACTAACTGACCCTCTCTCTCACAATAGACCAAAGCCGGAAAAGAGGCACGCTAGAAAGCGACCTCCTCCTCTCCACCTTCGCCGACGCGCACCTCGGCACCATGACCCCCGCGCAACTGCAAGCCTACGACTCCTTCCTCGACGAAAACGACTGGGACATCTACTACTGGGCGACGCAAGAGCCCACGCCCACCTCCGCCGCCTACGCCGAAGGCGCCGGCCCCGACCTCGCCGCGCCGGAGGCCCAAGGCTCTGCACCAGCTGGCGCGTCCGCGCCGCACGGCGACGCTCAGCCCGACGGCGGGAAGTCGCTGGACGAGGTTTTCCGCCAGGATAAGGCTTATAGTGGCGAGTGGGCGCAGACTGCTGGAAGGTTCAAGCCGGCGTATAGGCCTGTGCCGAAGAGGTGGGAGGGGAGTGAGATTCTGCAGAGGTTGAGGGCGCATGTTAAGAGTCGTAGCGCGGAGGGGAAGGAGGGGGTGGAAGAGGCGAGGGGGGATGAGCAGGCGGGGAAGGGCATGGGGTTTATGCCTGAGTTGAGGAATTATGAGAGGAGCTGAGTTCGATGATTTTAGTATTTTTGATTGTATATATATGTATAAGGTATGTGAGATATAGCAAAGAGAAAAGCATAAAAGAAAGGAACCGGCCGCTGTTTCCTCGTCATCATGCATTTTGTGATCCCCCCAACCTCACTCGTCGGGGAGCAACTGAGAAGTCTTCTCCCTTCCATTCTTTTGAGTGGTAAATAGACTGCCAATTCAAGTGCCAGCTGAACAATTCATATATGCATTTTTTTGAGATGGTATAGTTCTGTAGGGAACAAGCGAACAAGGTCTATGGTTCCTCCATGTGCATTTCTTCCCTGGACTTGTGTTCCAAAAGGGCTGATGTTGGTTCACGAGTCGCTCTAGATACATATACATATTCCTACAATGTGCTGTCTATCTGGTGAAAGAAAAATAACCATCAGGACATATATTCCACGAAATTTCGATCCCCGCCCATTCCCCTTCTCTGCAGTGTCTCTGGCCTGATTTATTGGATCATCGTGGCTAATTGTTGTGTCTTCAGACTCGGTGTGATGGTGCAGTTGTGATGTTGCTGGGAGAGTAGATTGGGGTTGCGAGGGTTAGGGTAGGAGATGCAATCGTATGTCTGGATGGAGAAATGATCGTGTGTGAGATGAAATTGACTGGAACAATTGCAACTTTGGATATGAATGTATGGGTTGGGATTATGATCTGGTGATCGAGGCTTTGTGTGGGTAGGTAATACACTCATCTCTTTAAGAAAGACGAAGTGAAGCCGACGTGACTCGATGGAGCTTGAACGGATGGCTTTTCTATGCTGAAGCACATGCCGTAAGTGAGAAGAAGATGGTACAGAACGGCATTCCTGCCGTCAGATTCTCAAACGAATTGATGGTACCCAGATTTTATTCATTTGTCGCTGGAAAATCGCTGCTCCTCAATGGTCTCTCGTGTGTTTGCAGACGATGCCCATCTCACTGCTCAGCACATTCACCACCACTGCTGGTTTACGACAATTCTCGATGCTTCATTGCTAGGCACCAAGACGACGCCCAGTCTTTCCCAGACTGTTTCTCGAGGGAGATGGGTTTCTAAGACGAGTAGTGCTGGTAGATGTATCACCCAGCTCCGACACGAAATGCTCGATGTTGAAGTCGCTGGACGGTGACGTTGTCGCCCAAAATCCCCAGCCTTTCAGAAGCTCTAGCTCTGAACTTCGCCATGGTTCGTTCTCTTGTCCTTACCTCACACTCCTGGAGGAACGTCAGTCCGCGGAAACGACTTGAATCATCACAAATAGCATATCAGCCCTGTGCCATCATATCAAATCCAACCGTTGAACAAGGCAGAGACTGTGGAGACTCAGCCCGCCTACACTTCACGCAGACAAAAGCATAACTTCACGACTTCAGCACCGGCACTTCAAGTATGGCAATTGCGGTCCGCACGGCGCGTCCGGCACATGCGTCAGCCATATCTGTCTATTAACCACCTCGTCTCGCGATCTCCACGTCTCCATAGCCTCTACCCCAATAGTAACTCTTGTCACGAAGGCTTGACATGCTTGGCTTCGGTTCTTACTCTTCCCAAGTGGGTCTGAATGGCGCGATTGTTCCCTCATCCTGCCTGGACTAGTCGCCCTACAAGGCGACATGCTCTACGCCGCGCTCCCCTACGCTGTCCAGTGGGGGCCTTGCTCCTTGCATATCGTTGAGGTCATTTCCAGACATCACTAGCATCCCTCAAGGCCAATAGCGACAGCAGCTGCATCCGCTGGTCATCCGAAAGTGGTCCTATACGACTCGCAGGCTTGGACTACGCGACTGGTGATAGATGTCGATCAATGTCGTCGCAGACTGTGGTTGCCGGACACCCGCTCGCACGTTTCTATCTCTGCTCGCCATAGGCCGTGAACTCTCCGCGGATGCCTGCGAGGCATCATTTCCGATGTTGGCGGGTGCGTGGGAACGAAGCGGTACACGCGGCTGGTATCCAGATTTCGGTGATAAATGTCGTGAGAGAATGGCCGAGACCGTGGCGAGGAGGTATAAGTATGCGTTGATGTTGTTGGTGTTGCTCGCTTTTTGTTTCAGTACAACCACCGCCTTTTCGATCATCCTCACTTTCCAACATGTGGTACCAAGCATTAACCGCAACAGCTCTTCTGGGCTCAGTCGCTATCGCAGCCCCAGCCGGGGTGAAGAGAAGCGATGACAGCTCAGAAGCCACCGTCGACCCTGTCGTGACACCTACTGATGTTGCGGTCGGCCCTCCAGGTGCGTCTGGCTCGCTTCGTGGCTCCAAGTCACTCATCGGCTATGACTCGTCGTATGCCTCTTCCGACGACATCGTCACCGAAGAAGCTCCCAGCAACATCGAATATGGAAAGAACCAGAAGGCAGACCCGGATCTTGGCCTTTACATCGACATCTCCAACGTCGACGATCCGCAACCCATTGCTGGCAACAGGGATGGACCCACAGACCCAGGCCCTCGTGACAAGCTCCTTGAGAAGCAGAATCCGTCTCTTTACATCCCGCCTGATTCGGATTCTGGGGACATTCCAAACGCCAAATGGCCACTTGGGCTTTCCCACAACCGCCACGGTATCGGTTCTGCTGGATTTGCTCGTCAGCAAAATGTCGACAACCTGCCCATTGCCAAGGGCATGGCCGGCGTCGACATGGCTTTGGGTCCGAACGCATACAGGGAGCTGCATTGGCACAAGGCCAATGAGTGGAGCTTGATCCTGAACGGCACCGTTCGGGTCAACGCCGTGAATGAGGCGGTGAGACCTTTGTCGATGACCTCCAAGCAGGCGACGTTTGGTTCTTCCCCGCCGGCGTCCCTCACTCCATCCAAGCCTCGGAGCAAGGCTGCGAGTTCCTGCTCGTCTTCGACGACGGCTCCTTCAGCGAGGATGAGACCTTCCTCGTTTCCGAGCTCTTCGAGCGCAACCCTAAATCTGTCCTGGCCAAGAACTTCCGCACCGATACCTCTGCTTTCGACAAGATCCCCGAGGGCGAACTGTATATCTTTGAGGGCACGCCGTACCCCAACAACACGGCAGAGTCCAACATCACCGGTCCGGCTGGCATCATCCCTCAGAGCGGCACGTACAGCTACCACCTTTCGCAGCAGCAAGCGTACGAGGTCCCCGGCGGCAGCGTCAAGATTTTGGATCCGCAGACTTTCCCCGTCGCGGAGAACTTCGCCGCTGCTCTATTCACTGTCAAGCCTGGAGCCATGCGCGAACTGCACTGGCATACCACCAGCGACGAGTGGGACTACATCATTTCAGGCCAGGGTCGCTTGACCGTCTACCAGGCTCCCGAAGCAAGCCGTACCTTTGATTTCCAGGCTGGAGATGTCGGCTACGTGCCTGTACCGAATGCTCACTACATCGAGAACACCGGCGATGAGGATCTTGTCTATCTTGGTAAGTCTCTGATCATCTCTATCATTTATTCCTCCTATCACCATCGTAGTGAGCACGTCCCTTTGACTGACCGACAAACAGAGGTTCTCCAAGCTCCTGTCTACAACGACATCTCCGTCGCACAGTGGCTGGGTCTCACGCCCAAGCAGGTCGTCAAGGACCATCTCGGTTTGAGCGAGCAGACTCTCGACCGTCTGCCGCATGTCAAGCCTTACATACTTCCCGGTGACCCGGATTTGTCGAGGACGAACTTCACCGAAGAGGCTTTGTGAGTGGGGAGGCGATTCTGGCGGTGCTCGGATCTGCGATAGCATATGAAGTCATGTACGAAATCTTCAGACCGCGATTCTCAGAATGACATAGTGAAACAACGACTTCTACAGATGGAAAACGCTTTTGTTGAGCATGTTGATCATATATCCCTGTAAGTGCGGTCTGGCCCATCCACCTAGATGTTTGATGCGCGTGTACCCGAGTGCCGAGCCATTCCTCCCCGTCGATTAACCGAGCGCCATGTCCACTCTACTTCGAACTCCCCAGGGGACTGCAAGCTTGATTGGGGGCGATCAATTCCACTTCAGCTGAGATCCAATTTTCTTGGTGTGTGACGAACCCCTCGAGAGCTCACCTCCCACTCTGGCATATATCAACAACGTTTCTGGCTCACGGTGCAGAATTACGCCAGCGGCTTCGTCGTTGTCTCATTTCCCACGTGAGCGGGAGGACGCGGCATCCAGATGATGGCTCAACATGTGCGTTGAATCACCATTTTGAGTTTCTTTGCATGCCGATCCTAGCGCCGGGGGCGAATCATTCAGCATGTCACTGACCTACCACAAATGGCCCAACCGGTCTGGGGTGGAGGAGCCGTGCGCTCTGTCTGTCCGTCAGTGGTCGAAATGCGCCGACTCGCCCATGTTTCATCTACCTCTCTCTATGGCTCAGCCACCGCACTGCTGTTAGATTGTGCCTGATCTGCTGGCAATTGTTGCCCTTTTGTGTTCATGGCTGCATGATCATTACATATAAGGTTTGGGCTCCCAAACTCAACCCTAATGATGAACGTTTCTATGATACGCGTCCGCTGTAATTCTTCTCTCAGCTGATTGTCGCTCACTATTGAGATCCTTGTTACTATTCCAGTGTTGTTGTCTCTGGTAGACATCACCCTCTCTTAACCTCTGTCCCTTCTTTTATCCCTTATACACGAACGCAAACTTTCTCTTTTTCCAGCAGTCACTCCTTTTGCCCTAAGTGTAACCTCAACATGAGATTACACGCCACAGCCTCGACAGGCACATTCGCCCTTTTGGGCATGCTTTCTGCCATACCGGCTCTTGCTGCACCAACAGCAACGACTCTTCAGATCGACAGACGGTCAGACGTTCTCTCTCCTCGTTCCACTACTTACGGCAGTGATGGTGATGTTCGCACGTCAATTGACGACGAGAACGACGAGGGTGAGAGGCACGATGATATCGAGGCACCTGACGGCGCGGATTTCGTCCCTTACCCCGTCGGCGATGGCGTGGAAATCGCTACTTTCTGGAGCAGCAAGGACAACAAAGACGAGGCCAAGCACGCGTACATTGTGCTCCACGGAAAGCTCCGCGATGGCGAAAAGTACTTCGACACCATGAATGATATCCTCCAGAACGCCAGGGACGACAACTACCCTGGTGCGGACGACGAGGCCGTTATCGTCGCCCCCCAGTTCTTCTCCAAGAAGCTCAACTCCGGCCAGTACACTGATACGATGATGGCTTGGGACGATGTCAACGCGTGGCAAGCCGGTGCTTCGGCCATCCACCCGAGCGATACCACACTGACCTCATTCGACGCTCTGGATGCCCTCGTCGAGGAGTTCCAGGACCAAGACAAGTACCCCAACATGGCCAACATCACTGTCCTCGGACACGGAGGCGGCGGCCAACTCAACGTTCGCTACGCCATGATCGCCCGCAAGCCCATCAAGGACCACGTGCACATCAGGTACATCCACGGCGACGCCTCGACCGCCGCGTACTTCACCAGAAACCGCCCACAACACGTCGAGGGTGGCGAGGACCTGCCCAAGCGCGACGACTGTGAATACTACAACACCTGGAGATACGGCTTCGACGAGTTCACCGGCACCGCCGACGGCCTGAAGACGCCCAAGGAGTATTTCCAGCAGTACATCTCGCGCGACGTCGTGTCCATCGTCGGGTACGACGACACCGCCGCCGCCGGCGACACGCTCTGCGCCGCACGCATGCAGGGCGGCACCAAGCGCCGCGACCGCAACCTGATCTGGTGGCAGTACGTCAACACGCTGGCGCGCACCAACGAGGACCTCACCGGCTTCCCGGGCACCTTCGACCCGCTGCCGGACTGGTCCGACGTCTCCAACAACCAGATCAGCATGCGTCTGACCGTCGTCGAGGACGCCGCGCACGACGCCAAGGACGTCTTCAAGGGCGAGGAGGGCCGCGCCGCCCTCTTCCACAAGCACATCCCCACCGGCTGGAGGCCCGACGCCTGACTGCCGGCGAGCGCTCCTAAACCCAGCGCTCTCCCTGCACAACCGGATGGACCCGTCAACGAGACCGTCAAGGACACCGGCTCCAACCCTGCCAGCTCTTCTGCTGGTGCTGGAGCGTCCCACGAGCTCGTTTACACCTTCATCGCCGTGGCGTTCTGCTACATGGCGATGATCAATTGAAGAGATATTTAAGACGTCAGCTTTTTTTGCAAAGCAAATTTTTCGTACGATAGAAAAGCTAGACCGGGTTTCCACTTTTTTCGTTTTAGGAAAGACAAGCATACACAGGTAATAAGAGAGCGGCATATACACCACTATAGACGGGCAACAGTTATTTTCCTTTTTTTCTTAGATGTACAAGAAATTCAAAACATTACAGTCAAGACTAGATCCTCAGTCCCTTTCTTACTTCTTCTTGTTCTTCTGCCTTTTTCTTCTCCCGGTCTGACTTTACTCTTGCATTCATCACCGCCACGTCCCGTCTCGAGGCCAACTTGGCATGCGGAGAATGCGCGGGGTTTGGGGATAGCAGATGGGCGCCTATGCATGAAGCATCATGTCTGTCGAACGTCGCCTTGTTCCCGGCGGGCATGTGATTCCTTGAATGGGAAGATCTTACTCGATGTTCGAGAAAGAGCGGAGGATTGCTTCCGAATCCATTGCTGCAGCTGTGTAAGGTATATAGAGCGAAGGAGAGTGCTTGCGCGAGGGGAATAATTTACGTCCGTGATGCATTCAACTTAATCTCATCTGTCCCTTCAATCTATTTGTTTGGGCGTCACAATTTGTGACCCGTGATCTTTGCCCACAAGCTATTGTCTCCCGATTAACCGATCATGGAACAAGCGAAGACAAGCACAGATATCAAGGCCTTGGCCGACACGACCACCCATCTCGAACACAGAGACGACGTCAAGACGACCGCAGCGCACGACGAAGCCTTACCCGAGATCCTACGTCAATACAGCGAAGATGAGCTGCAGGCGATGGAGAAATCCATCGTTCGACGAATCGATTTCCGCACCCTCCCGATCCTCGTCATCCTCTTCATCGTGAACATTCTAGATCGAAATACGATCGCCAATGCCAGGCTTGGTGGGTTGGAAGCCGAACTCGGCATGTCTGATACGCAGTACCAGACGGCACTGATGGTACTGTGGGGTGAGTTGCTTGTACTGTGAGATTGGAGGCGTGTGATATTGACTGAGGAGTAGCCGGATACATTTCCATGATGATACCGTCGAACATGATGCTCTCCCTTCTGCGGCCGAACCTGTACCTTCCGACCGTGGTCATCGTTTGGGGAGTTGTGTGTACCATTCCAAATCACTGGAGGTGACAGAAACGGGTGCTGATCATTGTTAGGTTTCTGGCGCGACTGGGTTCGTTCAGAACTACGCTGGCCTGGTTGCTTTGCGGTTTCTGTGCGGTGTCACCGAGGCGCCTTACTTCGTGGGAGCAATCTTCTTTCTATCGGCGTGGTACACGAAGACCGAATTGCCCTTTCGAATCGCAATCTTTTATTTGGGATATACGCTCGCTTCGGCGTTTGGAGGCTTGATTGCCGCTGGCATCTTGGACGGTATGGAGGGCCTGGGTGGATATCAGTCTTGGGTAAGTTGTGGATCTTTGCATGTTGAGTCGAGGCTGACTGTGAGTCTCCGAAAGCGCTGGATGTTTATCGTCGAGGGTGCGGTGACCGTCGTTCTAGGCTTCTTCGCATATCCCCTGCTGCCGAACTATCCAAGCAACACCAAGTGGCTGAACGAAGCCGAAAGAGCTCTTGCGCAATATCGCTTGTCACGCGAGTGTGATGGCGATAAAGACGAAGTCGAGGAATCAGTCTTCATCGGTCTCAAGCAAGCAGCCACTGATCCGAAGACTTGGCTCCTCGTCTTGATCTTGACGTGTGCTGTCATCAGCATGAGTTTTACCTGTAAGTACTTGACGGCAACCTCGCGGATTCAAAGTCCACGGCTTACGTTTTACTAGACTTCTTCCCATCCATCGTACAAACCTTGGGATATCCTCGCGTGCAGACTTTGCTGCTCACATCGCCGCCATACTTTTTGGCATGCATCTTTTCGCTGCTCAACTCATGGCACAGCGGAAAGACACAAGAGCGTTGCTATCACATCGTCACCGGAGCTGTCATATCCATAGTCGGTCAAATACTATCGACCACTACGCACAATCTCGGCGCTCGGTATTTTGTGAGTATACACGGACACTCTGGCTGTCGAAATCTCAACACTGACAACCCCTGCGTCCAGGCCATGTTCCTGCAAGCCATGGGTTCTTTCTCGATCTTCCAACTCATACTTGCATGGATTTCGTCGACGATTCCGCGACCAAAAGCGAAGCGTGGTGTAGCTGTGGCAATATGCACGGCAGTCGCAAACGCCACGAACATCAGCTCGGCATACCTTTACCCCTCCTCAGATGCACCGTAAGGCAGGCGTTTTTTCTAAAAAAGCTGACCTTGCAGCTGATAAATGTGTAACGCAGGCTCTACCGGAAGGGATGTATCGTTCTAACGGTCGCCCTTGTCACCTGCGCATGTTCATCCTTGATCCTGCGGTTCTGGCTGAAGAAAGAAAACGAGAAGCTCGACAGGGAAGGCGATGATGTAGGATTCCGATATGTGTTGTGACCTGGCTACCTCGGTCGACTGCGTGCCCTATGGCGCCGGTATGGATCGTAGTGGGGTCTGCAGCATAGCACCACAGTACTAGGAGGTAGAACAATGATGTGGAGACATGTGAAGATGCTGGCTGTAGTTCCAGATGTCATGCCTTAGCGTGGCGAAACCAGATTCATGGGATTTCGACCGGCAGTACATCAGACAGCGTTCTACGGTCCAGGAGATGTTTGCGGAAGTATCGTGGAATCTGATGCTTTCCCAACACCATGAGTAGTGTAAGCATCAGGGTTGCATGTTTGTAACTCCATTTCTCGGTGGCCAAGCATTGGTCGGACCGGTTGGTAAAACGTGAGACGACTTTCAGCGAGCTCGGCTAGATCGTTCCATCATTCATTGTCGCCCTTGGTATCCTTTTTCGATGTGCACGCTTAGACTTCGAGGGCGATAACTGGCCATCTGAGGTCAGTAGGAGGTAATAGTGTAAGGCATTGATCAACTCCACGAGGAATCTCGGCAGTGGATCTCGGTGGCACTCCGTACGCCCGTTTGACCGATCCTACGGAGCGAGCACGGTGGCGCGACGAAAGTTTATCCCATCTTGTCACTGCGGGCCGAAAAGGATGCGAGCTTCTTGTTTTCAATACCAACACCCTCATGTTATTTGCCAGGTGAACACAGTGTGCTTGTAATTGAAGTGTTAGGTTGGGCAGATACTTTGCTATTTTTGCGAGATGCAATGGGCATGGTCGGCTCCGTCCTATCTCACGCGCGGCCTTCGCCTGGCTGCAGCGCACAAGACCTCAATTGCCGTGTCCAAGGATGTAAGACCACTTCGCCGGAACATCTTTGTGACGAATCTGCGTGCAGAGATTCTAATCAGGGTCGTGTCCGTGTCTTGGACTCAAGGGCTGATGTTGTGGTCCACCAACGGTAGGATTGAAAGGACAAACGCCCTCGGCCTCGCTGTAAGATGATCTCTTGGCGCTTGACCGGGAAACGACGCGTGGGCGCTTAGTGCAGGCCAGGGTTGGAAAAGGAGATACAGTCAATACAGTCAATTCTGATGGCCCTACGACGTCTCAAGGTCGCCTGTTACGGACAAATATATTTGGGAATGCCGATCTACGGGTTTTCGAAGCAACCGGCCATTTCTAATACCACGGAACGCGTGCTTGATGTCTCAGTCCCCGGTAGCGAACATGGTATAGAAACTTGGCGTGATAGAGTCGGTGCCGTGCAGACTTTCGCTCGGTGGAGCATATCGTCACCAATCCTCGGCGCTGATCCACTGGACTTTCCAGGTGCGAATGAGCGATCCTTGTAATGGTCAGCAACGGTATAGGCCTGCGAGCAGTCGCTGTTGTATGCCCTGGGAGGCATGTTCACCGCGACAGTGGGTCTCCTATTACTCGCTATCGGTTGTTGGTCAATGGCGAACGATGCGACTTAAGAAGTACCGTGCGGTTCGCTGTTGTGTAGCCGGTGTGGTCAGCACAATCGTTTGTCTTTCGTTTGACAATGAAGGTTTCTACTCTTTCCCTGGCGCTTTGCCCTTTGGCAGCCATTGCCTACCCGGACGCTGCACTTTACGCTCGCGACAACCAGTCTGAGTCTTACACTACCGACCTGTTCCAAGGCACTCGCCTGCAGGAAGACGAGAGCTCTCTCAATGCTTCCGATCTGACATACACACAACAAAATGGCCGACCCTGGTTTCAGCCATTGGGTGCCCAAAGGGTTGGAAAGAATGGACCTCTGCTTTTGCAGGACGCCCACCTCCTTGACACGATGGCCACATTCAACCGCGAACGTATTCCCGAAAGAGTCGTTCACGCCCGTGGTGCTGGTGCCCATGGATACTTTGAAGTGACCAGCGACTTCGCCTCGAAGTACTCCGTTGCAGATGTCTTCAAGCCTGGCACCAGGACGTCGATCTCTATGCGCTTTAGCACTGTTGGTGGTGCTAGAGGATCTGCAGACACCGCAAGAGATCCGAGAGGCTTCTCGTAAGTGTCAACGATATTATCTCGTTCCGCTTGAGTTGATTGCTGACATGGGCTTGATAGTATTAAGATGAGAACCAAGAAGGGTATCTTGGATTGGGTCTTCAACAACACTCCTGTCTTTGGTAAGTCCAATGTCAAGACATCATTTTCTTCGTTGTGTGCTAACAAACTCGCAGTGAGTCTCACTACTTTCGCTTTCCTCAATAAGCATTGCTTGTCTACATTCCACGAGCACCTCAGTGGCAGACATGTAACCAAGAGCACTGCCGCCCCAACAATTGATCCAATTGCCCCGTTTGTATAATCTTACTGACTCTTCTTCCCTTCTTTAGTTCATCAGAGACCCGCTTTACTTCCCTAGATTCATCCACACGCAGAAGACTGACCCTGCAACGAATGCGCGCGACTGGAACACGTTCTGGGCCTGGCCCGCTCAATTCCCCGAATCGATGCTGCAGTTCTTGCGTCTTCTCTCCGACCTCGGTACGCCTTATGGCTTCAGACACATGCACGGTTGGTCTGGACACACATACAAGCTGGTCCAGGACGATGGAAGCTACGTGTACACTCGCGTCAAGCTCGAGTCCGAGCAAGGCGTCCGTAACTTCACCGACGCCGAAGCCAAGGAGCAAGCAGGAAAGAACGACGCTTGGGCGACTTTAGACTTGTTTGATGCCATCAAGAGGGGTGACTACCCTGCATGGAAGGTCTCCATGGCTATCATGACTGAGGAGGAGGCTGCGGACTACCGTTACGATATCCTCGACCTGACCAAGGACTGGTTGAACGTTACCTACCACGATGTCGGCCGTATGGTCCTTACCCAGAACCCCGAGAACTACCACGCCGAGATTGAGCAAGCCCACTTCAGCCCCGCGAACATGGTCGACGGTTGGGAGCCTTCCAACGACCCTGTCCTGCAGTCTCGTCTCTTCAGCTACAACGACGCCGCTCGCCACCGCATCGGTGTCAACTACCAACAGATCCCCGTCAACTGCCCCTTCTCATCTGTCGCCAACTTCGACCGTGATGGCCACCTCTCGGTTCGCGGCAACCAGGGCTCACGCCAGAACTTCCCCGACGAGCACCGCGACCCTCTGAACGTCGTCAAGAAGCCTGGCGCCATCACCGAGCCAAAGATCGAGGGCAACCTCACATACTGGGAGAGCGAAATCGCAGGCGACATCGACTTCGAGCAGCCGAGAGAGTTCTACCAGGTCCAGCTTTCTGAGCAGGATCGCCAGAACTTGCACAGCAACATTGCCGGTACGCTTGTCGATGTTGACGTTGACGACATCCGTGAGACTCTGCTTGAGCAATTCGGCAAGGTTGATGCTGCGCTTGAGCGCGGTGTTAGGGAGGCATACCAGGAGGCCATGGCCGCTAAGAAGTAGATATTGAGCTGGTGACAGCTCGATACTCTTTCATTATTCGAAATTGATACCCGTGGATTTCCTAGTATTCTCGTCTTCCTGCTTCCTATCGATGCCCAAATTTTGGAACTCTTGCACAGGAAAAACGGTAAGTGCCGCATCGATGAAGAGTAAAGACTCGTGCGACAGAAATCGCAGCAGAGTCGTCCGGATTACCAATTGACAACCAGCAACGCAGGCTGCCACCTGACGCGGAAAGATTTTCCGAAGCAACTGTACAACACGTACGGAGCGTTGTAATCCACCACATAGCCATGGAATTTAGACATTCGCAACCCGCCTGTCTGTTCGCACTTCCTTCTGCCAAAAAGCGGTCGCACAGTGTACACTGTCTGTGTTGACCCATCGAGCTCGCGGATGATCCCTCGCGTTGGGACGCCCACAGAAGGGCTGGTTGCAAAAACGAACATGATGTTGAACGTCCAAAGAGCGATGAGCAGGATAACAGCAACCGCCATTGCCAGATCTCCACCAGGCACGATTGCCGTTACGATGATGCAGATGAATAGTATCAGGGCTATCGTGAGCACGCCTAGACTGATGCGGGTTTGGTTGAAGGGCTCCTCGTAATGCACTTGAGCTTGAATCTCCGGCTGCTGCATGACCATGACTGAGATGGTGCAATAGCGCTGTCGCGCTGAGACGCTTGTTTCCGACGTGATCGCAGTGGAATATCCAGGGTTGTTTGGACCAAATTGAGGTGGGTCGACCTGGCGCGATGGAAGATGATTGGACGGTCAAATAGCGTTGTGATGTCAATATGGTTCGAAGGCAACAAGAGAAAACATGAGGGCGAGATTTGGTGTAAGTTATCTCTCTTCTGGAAAATGTGATGGATCGTTTACTTGAGAACAACATGGGCGAAGGATCATGGTTTGTCTTGGCGGGTCCACTTTTGTTTCGCATTTGCGACTTCTACCTCCTGGTAGAAACCGTCTTCTTAACTTCACATCAAAAAGGGATGAAGCCAACGGCAGACTTCGAAGTTGAATTGAGTTAAGACTTTGATTAAACGCAAAAAGCTGAAAGTACGACTAAAGCTCGGTGAGTTTTGGGCTTCCCTATTGAAACCACCCATTCTCATCTTCATTGATAAACAATCCAGCTTCATTCAAGAAGTTGCTCTCGTCAAGAGCGATCACATTTCCAAAGGATTTGAGCCCTTGCCGACAAGCTCGAAGTCTCACGATGCATGGCCCAGCAGACATAGATCCGTGCTCGAGCTGCCTGGATTGGTGTCTTGCGTTGCCTCGAAGTACGTAGGCAGCGATGTGACAGCCGCAATATCACATACTGCTGCTTCATGTCAGATGTCGGTGTATAGCGCTGTGCTCAGCTTGACTACCTACCCAGGTCAACCGCAATAACATCCTCTAGCGAGGACGGCGCGGTACTCTCACAGCCGTGGTCCCTTGTGACTTGTCCAGCATCGCCAGCATCGTCGGACTGTTGCGCGAACTTGTTGGTAAGTATGCGATGTGCGAGATCTCTCAGTTCACGTCTCGTGCGGCGATTCCAAGGAGAGCAGCGCTGATCGCAGCTGACCGGGAGGTCTAGGAAGGCCAACATGAATGGTCTGCGTAAAGACAAATAAACATAAAGCATTCTCTGTATGGGCTGATGATTTGGGCAGGTCTCTCGAAAATTGCTCCAAAACTATGAAACTGATGGACTGTCAACGGAAGTTGGCCACGCAGGGGAACTCTGCAAAGAAGAGGACGTTAGCACAACATGGTCGCCCCGCAAACTAATGGTACGTAGGATGTCTCGTGCCCATTCCTGAATACGCGTAAGGGTGGCATAAAACATCCTACCTGCATATCTTCGATTGATGAAGCGAGAACTCTCGGCCGGGGTGGCGGATCAGCCATTCTTTTCAGACCGATATCTGTGCCCATTTGACGATCAGAATTGTCATTATTCATGCAGGCTTATCTACGTCGGTCTCCATTCAAACAGGTGGAACATCGCAACTGGCTATTATCAGCTGGCTTTCTAAGTCACTGACAAGGTCATGTGGAAATGTTGTCGGTAAGGCCAACTCTGTCATAGCTGACGCGCAACAGTTTCGCCTTCCAAGCAGGTTGTCCTCGAGTGCAGCATGGATGGAATCTGCGATTCATATTTCGACCCGCCAGCTTGACAGACATGCCGTGGTGGTGAGTATGGGCAGAAGGTACCTTTGTACCTTAGGCTTATCTGGAGCTTGAACAAATTCAGGGTTGTACACCTCTCAGCTAAGCCAATGATTGATCTTTGCGATATCTATCGCATGACAGAAGCTTCAACCCTCGAAGGCTTGGATGTGCTTTCCATAGCTTGGCGATGCTTATTGCAACTCATCAATCGAGTTTTCTTTCTCGGGATCGAGAGCATGTTGTTTGACTATTGGACGTGCCCGGGTAGCCAGGAATGCCACGTGGTTCTGAGGTTGCGCTGCGTCCAACGTCAGAGGTTCTGAGACGATGGAACCATGCTTTTACCGAAGAGAATCTTGCCCCTCAGGAACGTGCTGGCAGCAGCAATTGCGGTTTCCTCTCTCAGCACATTGAGGTACAGAATTGCAGTACTTGCTGACATGCCATCGTTTCTGAAAGAAGTGAGCTGCAGACAGCTTCCTGATAAGCATCATCGACACCATTCGTCGTACACATAATGCAACCTTTGGAATCCCAATGCCACCACCACCGCGAATGATTGAACGTCAGACTCCTGTTGGACGATCAGGTCTTATCTTTCGAGTCTTGAGAAACTTTGGAGCTTCTCATGATACACAAGTCCTCTTGTCAATCTTTTGAAGGCTCCCGCGAGATTGCGATCAAAATCGTTGCCCGCAGAGGGAGAGCATATACAACCCAAGATTCCTCGCGCCCTATCTCATCCACAGCTCCCATGAAACAATCAGCCTCCGCCCACGCAATTGCTGCATTATTCAAAACCAACTCTTGACACATTGCACTTCAGCATGTCAGCCGAGAACCCGGTAGCGCCAACATGGCTGGATCACGGAGACAATAGTTGGCAGCTAACGGCAGGATCCCTAGTGGCTCTCCAGTCGATCTGTGGACTCTGCGCCATCTATGCGGGACTGGTGAAGAGCAAGTGGGTTGTCAATTCGATGTTCATGGTCTTCTATGCCTTCGCTATGGTTCTAGTTATCTGGACCATCCTGGCCTACGAGGTCTCGTTCGGAGAATACATGCTACCATTTGCGGGCATTCCAAAGCCAGTCCTGGGGATGCACACCGAGCTTAAACAAAGCAATCTTTCCAGCGCGGAGCTCGCTCAGGCATTCCCACTCGCGACGATGGTGTACTTCCAATTTTCCTTTGCCGCCATCACCCTGGTGCTCACGGCTGGTGCCTATCTATCACGCATGAACTTTACGGCTTGGATGATCTTTGTACCCCTTTATCTGCTTTTCAGCTACAGTGCTGGCGCCTACAGCCTCTGGGGCGGCGGCTTCTTGTTCAAGATGGGAGTTCTGGACTACTCCGGGGGATATGTCATCCATCTGTCGTCCGGAACGGCTGCATTTACTGGCGCTTGGTGGATCGGTCCTCGGTCGGAGTCAGATCGTCACAACGCCCAGCCGAACAACTTGACGCTTGCAATGATCGGATCTGGCATACTGTGGATTGGATGGAATGGCTTCAATGGTGGTGTAAGTAAAATGAACGATCATTGAAGGAAGGCAGGTCACTTATTGTTTGGGCTAGGACCCTTATACTGCGTCTCCGGACGCCGGAGTCGCTGTGCTGAATACCAACATTTGCGCTGCCATGTCTTTGCTTACCTGGACGATGATGGATGTCATCTTTTACCGCAAACCTTCTCTCATTGGTGCCATCAACGGTATGATCACCGGCTTGGTCGCGATAACACCAGGTGCTGGTTTTGTGGCAGGCTGGGGCGCTATCGTCATGGGAGGTGAGTGTGGACGGTTTCCCTTGATCAAGATTACAGGTGCTGAACTCTCCAGCTTGCTCTGGTATCATACCTTGGATCAGCATGAACGTTGCCGGTCGTAAGCTCAAACTCTTCACGCATCACGTCGATGATACCCTCGGCATCACGCACACCCATATGGTCGCCGGCATCCTGGGAGGGTTTCTCACCGGCATTTTCGCAACCACCGAGGGCTGCGCAGCGTTCGGCATCACGAACCCAGGTGGCGCGATCGACGGCAATGGTAAGCAAGTCTGGCTTCAGATCGTTGGTGCTTTGTTCATCATCGGATGGAACATTGCTTGGACGTCGATCATCATGTGCTTCATCAAGTACGTCTGCAGAGTCAGCCTCCGGATGAGCGAAGATATGCTGGCGCTCGGAGATGGTGCGGTGCACGGCGAGGAAGCTTACTGCTTTGGCAATGATATGGTTGGTGTGCCAGCAGTAGCGACCAACGGTGTAATTCCAAACCGCCATGACATGAGGAACCATGGGATACTGGATGGATCTGAATTAGAGAAGGGCAACGGCAGTGGTGGGGCGCCCGAAGTAGATCTGGTTCGTGAGCATCAAGAGACGAAGATCGATTGAGCGCTTTGTGACTGATCTGAATCAATTTGGTACCAAGAAAGGCCTGAATCAAATTCCGATGACTGCATGTTATGTAGAGTTGTCATTCTTTGTACCGCTTGATGTTCATACAGACATTATGATGAAATGCCAAACCAGTCAATTTTGTTCCATCCAACTTTTGAAGTCCTAGAATGCATGTTTTATCTGAAGAAAGTTTTACCACTGCTGTTGAGCCTGCACGGAGAGTCATGCAGACCGCTACAGACCTAAGAAGGCGCGAAGAAACTTTTAACCCGTACCGAGAGGTGCTATACAAAATTAGACATTTGCGTGATATATACGTTCTACCGAGAGAGGTACGCACCGCCAACGCTTTACTTGAATGAAGGAATCAAGGCAAACTTAAGACAAGTGCATTCGAGAATAAAGCAAATTGCATTCATCAAGATGCATTAAGAAAGTCGACGGCCGCTTGATAGACCTTGTCCCTTGCTTGACCTGCAGCAGAGTCGGGAGTCAGATCGGGTGCAACATCCCACGCGTGATCGAGCCCTTCGACTAGATGGTACTGCATGTTGATCCCGGGATCTTGTCGTAGTTTGTTCGCTATCACTCCACTGTCGTAAGCCAAGCTATCTGAGTCGCCACAGATGAGCAGTGCTCGCCGAGGAAATCTGTTCGTTTCCGCGAAGATGGGTGAGATTCGAGGATCCTTCCTGTCCAGAGTTGAATCTTGCAAGTAATTCCAATCTATCAGATCCATAAGCCAGGGTTTCAGCATAGGCGGGCTCGAGTGGTGTAGCTCATTCCTAACCGAAGACTTGATGGAAAAGTCGACAGGAGGATAGAAAGTGATGATGGCCTTAAAGGTATCCTTGGGAAAGGTCACAGCAGCAGTGACCAAAGCGTTATGGGCTCCTGCGCGCATCCGGAGATCGCCACATGCTCAATGTCGTAGGTCTCAAGACGACTGAGAACATATCTCACAACATCCTCAGCGTCGTGTTGAGCAGCCGGAAATGGGTTTTCTGGGGCCATGCTATACGTCGAGTCTATGACTGTGAACCCCGTCTCGTCAGCGATTCGGCGGCAGAACTTGTCGCTCTCGCCGTGACAGGGCATCATCCACCCGCTGCCATGAAAGTTGATTAAAACAGGACCCGGGTTTTTGGCGGAGGTCGAAGGTTCGTAGATGTGTGCCCGGATGGATCGACCTGCATCTCTCGATGGAATTTCCAGTACACGGCCTGGGTGAGCGATGGGTAACCCTTAAAAATTTTTGACGTCGAACCGCATGAGGGTTGCAGTGGCCTTCAAAATCGGATACTGTAGGTAAGAAGCCATGTTTGTTGTTCTTGTACAAGTGGTTTAAAGAAGCTGGCGCGAATTATATCAAGAAGAAGAGATGAAGTTATAAGACCCAGGTACTTTGGCTAGCGGCTCTTGATGAGACTCTTGCATCATCGCTTTATACATACTTGGGAGGTAACATTATGCAAGTTTTGGTAGTCGGGTACGGAAGGCTTTCTATCCGCAAGCCAACGGCGGTACGGCAGAAAATGAGAATCATTGTGCCGTTGTTCTCCAGACAATTCAGAACATATACCAGTCGAACACTTCGATGAACTAGTAATTCCATTGGGGCTGAGTATGATGGCTCAAAGTTTAGCAATCGATGCCCTGAACTTGGTATGCCACTATTGGCGCGAGTCAGCTGACTACCAAGAGTTCAGATGTCGAGTGTTGTTCTTGTTCCTACTGCAAATATGTCTATCATGGCAGACCTGGGAAAGATAGGTAAGCCATCCTGGCGTTGACGATGGCCTGGGTTCGCCAAAGAAAGTTCATGTACTCAAGTCAAGAAAGCGACACACGTCGTTCGAAGTGAAGGTCACCACAAAAGGTCCTTGGATGACTCCCCACCTCACTCGGACCTTCCGAGGCTCTCCCCCCCGAATTAGGGTTTCGTTACACAAACCAAAAAAACGGTCTGAAAGTCGAGCCGTTCTCTTTGCTAAATAGCAGACCAAAATCCGGCTTGTTGCTAATGTGGCTTTGGCTCTCTTTGCCAGCAGTCTTCCATCATAAATCCTGCTGTTTGCGATCGCGACAAATGCTCACATGAATCATGTTTTGCCCTAGAGACCTGGCTTATTGCACGAGATGCTCATTCACCCGGACGAGTCGATTGAGGACGCCTGCCAAGATCAGATGAACCGTTTTAAAGCTATCGAAGACGCGATGGGTAGCTGAACACCCAAGCTGGCCGAAAATCCAAGACCATTATGGGAGTTGAAGGTCACATGAGCAATCGTATGTATACACGCTGTACTCTCCGGAGTTCATCTCTTCGTCGCAAGAACGGTGCCCCACATGTCCAAGAAACGCCAGACTCTGCCTCGTTTCTTACTGGCGATCGATTGGTCAGGTTTCTTCACAATGAACAACTAGTGGTGTAATCACTTACTGCTGACTGACTTTCTTGTCGGACGACATATGGTTGTCAGTGGTATGCATATTGTCGGATTTGCTTGTTGTCGGGTCGTCAAGGTCTTGTGGCACAAGCGGCGGGGTTGAAGTCTGGGGGGATGACTTCGGCATTCTGTGAGTCTTTCTCATTATATCCTGCCTTCCAATGCCCTTCAGACGCAAACGGTGTATAAAGCAGAACCTTCTAGGTGGGCGAAGCACAGAAAGATCTTGAGCATTTATATTAGATACTCAGGCATATTGACCAAAGCAGCTGGGAAGCACAGCCTACGTACATCGCTTAGCATTGCTTTTCGCCCCTGAGGTCATAATCAGGATCCTTTGGCAATCGCTCAAGCTGATCTGCACTTGATACGACAGTCAAACATTTTCAAACTGCTAAATTCGGAAGCAAAGTCAAGGTGCGACGATCTCTTGGCTTCGAGTACTCATGATGTCTGTTGATGTGCTTTGCTGACAGGGCTAGTACATTTCGAGCTCTTCCGGCATGAAACGAATGCGTTCATAGCACCATCATAGCACCGCCATAGCCATAGGTCGAGGTGGAAGTGTCGAGAGCTTGACAGCTCCCTACAGGACAGAAAGACTCCTATCACATCGAACTCCCATACACTAAGGCATCACTAGAGTACCTGATCACTGGTACTCGTTTCACATTCAAAAACGGCGATGCATCTCCGGCAACGAGTCCAGAAATCGGGCTCCATTTATCGTGGGATATAGGGCTCAGACTCGTCAGGCTCGTCAGGCTTACATATCGCCAGCATCGTCCACAGATTGCACCCGCTTTCAGCTCTTGATTTGCGGCCTATCGCGCTTGGCAATGACCTAGGAGCATGCACTGTGCCTCAATGCGCAACTCGAACTGACCAACTGGCGAGGAACGAGATCCACACTTTGAGACTATTGGATGCCTGGAAAAGCCATAAGGAGCCCGTCCAGCTCACTTGTTGCTACACATTGTGGTGCTTGTGTGACCCTTCTCAACACCATCAGAAGACAATACTAAAGCCGTTCGTTAACAATGCCTTCGCCGACTCGCATCAGCTTGCTATCAACAGTGAAGCTAAATGTGGCGGTAGAAATTTTGGCTGTCAATACATGACAATGGTCACTCATGGCTATCATCTGAACAACGATACTGTGTACGAAAAACGCGGTTCATAGCCTGACGGGTGGCTTGCATTTTGCGTGGAGGTCAGCCGACGTGTGTATACTCACAGGTTTGCAATCTCTTGGGGTTGGGCGGAGTATGGTGTGATGTCGTTCACCTCCTCTCAAAAGTCTCCCAGGTCACATCGTTCCATCTCTTTGCCACTTGTTCACGCCTCGGACTTAGCTCATTTGTTCTTCTCGTCTGAGCCATATCAGCTACCATGGCAACCGGGTTTGAGGTTCTTGGTGCTGTTGGCACGGCGCTACAGCTCGTGAAACTTGCTACCAACGCAGTTGAATTCTTTTCGGATATGGCAACTGGCTTTAAAGACCTGGACGGCAAAATCGGTCTTATCAACAAGGAGCTGAAAGATTTCAAGGAGAGCGCCAAGTTTGCCCACCTCAACCTTGACCATTATCAAATAGACGACCTGGGTCTGAAGCAAGCTCTCTGCCGGTACGAAAGTACCATATCACAGCTCGGTCGGAAGATGCAGAAGATCCACGGCAAGAAGAAGTTATGGGGCAAGACGAAGATGTGGATGCAGTTGATGAAGAGCGACAGTGAGGTGGCTATGCTCAGGGAGCAACTGAGGCAGCACACCCGGGAACTCTTGACAAAATTCACGGCCGCGGCATTGGTTCAGATCAAGAAGGACGTCAAAGAGATCAAAAGAGATGTCAAGGGAGTCCAGTCTGACGTGAGAGCACACTACGAGTTCAGTCGCAGCTCGCACCAATCGATCATGTCGAGCCAGAATTCCTCCGAAGAAAACATCAAGGCGTTCATTGACTCGAGACTTGCTACTTTGAGCATCACGACGCCAACATTACCACCTGCAGACCTAGACGATGACGGACTTTTCGACTTCCATTCCCCTCCACTTTCACCTGTCAATGGGTCGCCCGTGGGGTCCATTGCAGCATCAACGACAGCATGGTGCTACTACAACCTGAAGAGAAAAGACAGTAAGGACTCTTACGCGTTTTGCGAGGGATCGAGCTGCTACGCACTCTCAGTCAATTCTACGACTACCTCGGATGGTGGGCATCCATTCGCTCCCTCTTCGTTTCCTGCTTCACTAGCATCATAGTTATGCGTGGTCAGGGTCAGCCTCCTCAACGGCACTTCTAATCTGTTTGGCTTTCAGGGAGGGCTGTTGATAGTTTCAACATTTATTTCTTTGGTGTGTTTATGTACACGGTATATAAATATGCTATCACATACGACCATAGGTCAGTGAAAACTGGGCATCCCGTCCGCTCTGCCATAAATAAGCACTGAACCGGGCGACTAGTACTAGAGTGGGTGACCATCTGGGAATCCCGCCTGTTGTATGTTTTTGACACTTGTTAACAAAGTATCTTTTTGCATCTCCTATGAATGATTTGTCTTCGGGCTGGATTATTACCATTGTCGATCGGTGATGTGTTGCAAATGATGGTTCGTCTATGAAAGTCCGCGATTGGGTAAACCCGTCTACAGTGTCTTGTCAATCAAGCGTGAACCACAAATCTCAACATCAGATCCCCAAGTTGCCTCGATCTGCGACGGTTCTCAACCCACGTGAAGCGAGTTGCGAAGAAGGCGACTGCGTCAAACATTCTCGGACTACCCATTCTCTCCAACTTGGGGCATTCAATGGCTGGCGAAGAGGCTTTCTACTTCCATCATTCCTGACTTGACCTAGCTGGACCATGGGCGCAGACCAGCGCGAGCTTGAGATAGCATGCAAGGCGAACGACGTTGCGCGCGTGCGTGAGCTGTTCGCCACAAGACAACTGAACGACAACGACGCGACCAAATGCAGCTTCCATGCATCGCCTGACTTGGCACTCATGCGATGTTTGCTTGAGCATGGCGCTGACTTCTCGAGGTACTTGTTGGTGAAACCACCACCCTCTTTGGATATGGTCAAACTCTTCGTCGAATTTGGCTACGACGTGAAAGCCGAGGGACACAAGATGCTCCAGTAAGCACATACCCTTGACGCAGATCACATGGAGGTAGATGGACTGAAAGACTGCCAGGGATTTCGCTCGTGACCGAGAAGCCCTCGACTGGCTGATCGACCACGGTGCGGACGCTAGTCGTACAGACGATACCCGAGACGATCACTATTCCCTTCGCCGACTCATTGGCGCGCAAGACTACTCGCTCAAATTACTCAACATGATCGCCGCGTCAGGGGATATAGAGCTGTTCGACCACATCGTGTCCCGCGGCGCGGGCCCTCAGCGCAGCACTCAACATGATCGCCGCGTCAGGGGATATAGAGCTATTCGACCACATCGTGTCCCGCGGCGCGGACCCTCAGCGCAGCATGGCCCTTCCACCGCGCGAGCAGGTATCCCGACCCTGAGAAAACCATCGTAATGATTGATCATCTCCTGGACAAGCACCACATGGACATAGAAGCCAACAACGAAAAGCTCCTGAGAACGGTAGACTCTGTCGACTTTGGCACCCCTCTCAACCTTGCCGTCCACCACCGGAACCTAGCCGCCGTCAAGTATTTGCTGAAGAGGGGCGCGCAGCCGAGAGATGCTGCTGATCAATGCGCAGGGCAATTGGGTGCAATGCCGTTCTTACCAGCTCTCGGTCCACTGTTAGATGCCGGTGCTGATCCCGATGACGCCCTCAAGTTGGTGATACGTACATACGACATCGAAGCTGCGAGGTTATGTGTAGAAGCTGGTGGAGACCTAAGGGTAATCATCTCAATCCAGGAGGCTCGCACTGCTAGGCTAGCTGCCAGACCGGGACCTAATTCGGATAACGAGGAGGAGCATTATGATGATGAACATCCTTCTGACGATGAAAGTGACGCAGGATGGAATGATGAAATGGAAAATTTTCTTCGGTCGTATAATCACGTTAGATAGCTGAATAGTCCAGAGCTTACTGATGATATAGCAATAGACAGACTAGCAGCCTTAATAGATGGATATCAAAGTAAAGCTCTAATTGCAAGCCTGTCCATATCAGATAGATGCGGTAATTTCATATTGTTACTAGAATTAATCTCAAGGTAAGATAGGCTTACTAAGTCAAGCCAAGATGAGATGCTACAAAGACTCTGAGAAGATATCATGCTTCTCCCAACCCATCGCCTTGATATAAATCTTGCAGCTCTCCAGTAGTCTCCCTTTCACGCCTCCCGTACCTCTGACTGCTTCATTCTCTTTTGTCCTAACGTCCATTCCTTCGAAAGCACCGAAAGCATTAGAAAAATCCAAGCCTTTGACCTTTCGCCAGATCGATAGAATGTCATGTGGATGCAGTGGGATTCGATTCGGAATACTCCAAAAGAATGTGAAGCTGATGACATCGGTCTTCCCAGGGACTGGGTTCATCGCGGAAGGCGAGGTAAAAATGGTATCCGCGATGAAGAGGTTGTCTTTCCAATGAAGTAGTAAAGAGCCGGGGAAGTGCCCACCAGCCAAGATAGCTGTTGTATCGGAACCGGGAAGCAGTGGGGTGCAGGTGTCGGTGAGAAATTTGATAAAAGCACCAGAAGTATCGATGCGTTCCAACCACTGCTTATCTGGCTCGCCAACATATACTGGGCAGGAGAAAGAGCGGCTCCAGTCGGCCCATGTACTGTAGTAGTGGGGATGGGAGATCACGATCGCTTGCAGACCACCAAGCTCATTGATTCTGTCGACGGTTTCGCTGTCAAGAAACGGTATCAAGTCCCATAGAATGTTGCCTGCGGCAGTCTGTATGAGTATTGCACGCTCGCCGATGGCAAACTGGCAGCTGTCAGAATCGTTTCACTACATTCGAGGAGATTTGAGGTACCTTAGGCTCAGTCCTAACGAACCAAATGTTCGGATTGACATCGTCCCGCCACCACACATTGCGGAAGCCGTCTTGCTTCAGCTTCTTGAGGCTCGTGAATTGCTGGCCCGTAGGTGGTACGAATTGTCTTGGATCATCGCAGATCTTGCAATTTTCCATATCGGTTGGAGTTGGATATTGCGTGCCGCAAGCTTGACAGAGTATGAAGTTCTCTGCGATTCGCAGTTGCCCATGGCCTTGTTCCGCCATGATCTAAAATAGTTCGAGCGGATGTTGCAGTGATGAATCTTTGGACTTGCAGGATACTGGTCAAGGTAAGCAGAGGAGACCGGGGATGGTTTCACACATTGATATATTAACGAGCCTCTGTTGCTCCGCTCCTCAACTTAGGTAGCAATCGATTTTTGATTCCACCTGACCATTTTCCGTCCGTCGATGGGGGTTCTGGACATCACTAATAGATTTGTAAACATTGACGGAATCAATACCATAGCGGGGTAAAAGACTAGGTTAAGTACATGTACCTTCAATGTTACTCTTCGACCTATCGGCTGCGATATGCTCATTCAGGCAGGATATGCAAATGAACTCAAACCTAATCGATGGCAAACATAGCATGCTTACCAAACGAACAAGTATCGCAATAGAGCGAGGTCATAGCATGCCTTCGGGGTTTGTAGGTCTTCCTCTTACCATGATGATGTGTTTGTATCATCGAGACACACTGGCTGGATGCTGGATATCTCCCGTAAAAGCTACATTCCTTATCGTCAAGATCAATCCGAGAATATCGAGACGAGATGCAATAATGTACCTGTTCGCATTTCTCAAGACAATAGACGCGACTGGTGGGGATGGTTGGAGAGCTGCTGGGTACGCTATATCACAGCGTGATTGGATTTAAGAATAATCGGTCATAAATATTCGATCGTTTCTGGATTGTACGACCATCTGGATGTACAGCATATCACGTGCTTCTGAAATTAATGTTTTCCTTTCGAAAGAGCCCCTCAGACTGTAGTACTTCTTTTCGAAAGTCACCAAGGTAAACATCGACGCCACCAACACCGGTTGAGTCCAGCCTCGCCACGGCCGAGCGGGTCAAACGCGCTCCGCGCAATTTCACGATCATCACCGCAGCCTGTGCCCAACTTCTCTTCTTTTCACATAAATCTACGTCGCAGTCTTTTCCTATGGATCTCGTTTATATGTGAGTGCGACAATACACACGTGCAGACCATGCGGGCCACGACACCAAAGGTACGCTCATGCAGGCTCGCGTACCTACGGTACGTTGCTGCGGCCAACTGGCTGCCGAAGGAATCGGCTGCGCCTCTCGTGAGCCGTTCCAGGATTAGCAACACCTCATGCAGGCTGACTCTTGGTACTCCGGTACTCTGGTATCTGGATCAGCCTCTCACGACTGCAGCGGCATCATTCGATGGGTGTTATTATTACCGTCGTGCTTTGCCCCCACCTTCACTGCAAAGCCATGCTGGTCGGATCATCGTCGAAGAGTAAGACATGTTGGCTCGTCAGGTCTGAGTATATCATCATTCCATTTGCCTTGCGTTGCCTCGTCGCCTTGATATCATCTCAACCGAACCTTTCTCTATTCATACTCAATACGAAGAGCAGTTATCGTCGTGCACCCGCCCATTACGGGTCCTTGTTTTCCTTGCCTTTTCCTTGAGTCTTTCGCTTATGCAATAATTCTCAATAATGGTCACACTCGCTAAGCTCATTTATCTGTCCGTTTACTTTTATCACTGTGGAGCGAATGCAAGAGCAGTCTACCGTATGCAAGCCTTCCGGATCATCGTGCATGATCGACACTGACGGCCTCCAAGGTTACCATCCGAACTCAAACAGCTCTTCAATCAACACAAACACACAAAGTCCATGTCATCTGTCAGCGATAGTTACAAGTCCAGCTGTTTCCCAAAAACCATCTCTCACATTTCGACAAGATCTTGAATCACAAACCAGCACAGACAAATACCCACTCATCGGAGAGCAGTCAGCTTCGGATATAGCTCTTCCAAGCCTCGTTGTCGCAAGCTCGGCGAGTGCTTTCTTAGGCCCATCTGCAGGGCCGCAGTCATCTTCCCTAATTGGAAACCTCTCAGCCCCGGTGCTCGGGATCCACTCTCAGGAATCGAGTTGGTTACCATCTCGCCGTATCAGTGTTCTATCCTCAAGGCTGCCTAGCAGCACATCTCAATCACTTCCCTTCGCCACGTCTACCAAATCGCAGTCCTCCTTTGACCTTGAATACCTACTTGGAGCCTTCAATCAATTCCCTTCCTCGACTGAACACTCGTATACATCACTGCATATACCAACCACGACTATGACATCGCCCCAGGCGTCTGAACCTCCGGAGAATGCACTGGATGTACTCCTTTCTGCCCTACCCAGCGATGTCGCCTCAAGTCTCGAAGCTGGCTATAGTATAGTGACCCACCAGCTTCTTGCCACGAGTCAAACAGAGACCACAAGGCCTGCACCACGCCCTTCGCCATCAGATCAAACAGAACGGTCTGAGCTTCCAACGTCAAGACAACAAACCAGGACAGGAGAGCGACCGACAACGGGCCACACTGCACGTCCAACATCTCAATCTTCTCAACGGCCTGTGTCGAAAAGCACCTCGCGCCCCTCAATAGACCACCCACCTCGACCAACCTCACACCATTCACCAAGACCATCAACCCATACTACATCGTCCTCCTCCGAGACACCGACCACCCATTCCCCAACAACACTCTCTACAATCCCCTCAACAACAACCTCTCCACCCTCGTCCACGACCCCACCCAACCAAACCGCCGACCTAACAAACGCGGCCGAATCCTCCGAACCCAGCATAACAGCCGCCCGACAACAATCCAACGGCACCATAGCAGGCATAGCAACAGGCACCGTCGCCGGCATCGTCCTAATCACAGTCGCGATATTCTTCCTCCTGCGTCGCCGCCAACGCAAGCGCGCCCTCGCCGCCGCCGCCGGCCCGCAACAAGCCTACCCCGAAGTCGCCTGGCTGTACGATCCCGTGCGCTCGCCGCCCAGATCGCTCTCGCCTTCTCCCCAGCTCGGCGGCGCGAGTCCGCAGCTTGGCATGACGCAAGTGCAGGCGAGGCGGAGCAGCTTGCTGGCGCCGGAGGTGGTGGTCATGGAGGGTGAGCCTTTGCTTCCGCCGCCGGGGAGAGTCGCCACGAGGGAGAATAGTCCTGCTCGCGGTGCGGGTGGGAGGGATGCGAGTCCGGCGGGGAGATGAGGATGATGATGATTATTGAGGGGTGGTCTGCTGCAGATAAATGATACCCTGGCCTTCAGCGCGGCGGGCGTTGTGGTCATTTTGGAATGGCGCTTTTTGTTGTTTCGCTTGGGAGGGTGTGGGTTGCTAGATCAATGTACACGGCCTTGTCCGATTAGATGTTCTCTTTATGAATAGATTGTACGAATACGGCCTTCGCTTCGCCCATAATTAAGCTCTGAACCAACCGTTTTCTCTGTACATCGCGTTAATTGCTGTTAGTGATGATTTTTGACGCCACCAGATATCCCGCCCCAATCAACATGTGCTGCCAAATCTCCTGTATAGTCTTGACTTGAAGCTGGCCACAAGTCACCCCTTCACCCGCCTTACCCAGGTCCGAATCGTGATTTCCTGGAAACGAGCTACAGATGCGCCCCACTCCACACAATAGGCATTCTGTGCCCCTGCCGTCGTCATCATGTTGGACGACCCATTGCGCCCTCGAAGCATTCCAGTCACTTGCACCCGAGCGATGGTTTGCACGCTACCCGTGCCTACTCTGCAAGATTTTTGCGAACTAGATCCCGTGGAAAGAGTCAAGGCAACTGAGTTCACCCATTATGCATCTCATTGTCCTCAGCATGTTTTCCCAACCACTTTGTCCCGCGATCCTCCTCCCACAGCCCACCAAGCCCACCCGGCAATCTCCTGTCGCCTTCAATCAGAATGCGCGGCCCCCGCCCGGACTCTTCAATATCCCGGATCCAGTCTGGCTTACTCGCGTCGTCGTCCAGCATGCGCTGCAATTCCGGCGTCACTGCCGAGTCTTGTTGGTTGTTGCTGGTCACTGATTGTGGTAGCATTTCCTTGTCGTGGATTTTAAAGTCGCCACGCAACGTTGCCGCGACCCCGTCTGCCCATCGCAAACCAATGACTTGGGAAATATAGTCGAAACGGCCGAGGATCCATGCTAGCTGTGCCATTGCTGCCGAAGACGTCACGTTCGACGCACTGCTAGGGTTACCGGTGCTGTTGCCGATTCGCTCAAGCACACACGTACCCGCGAAGAAGAGGGGCCAGATGGAATTGTAGGACGAGATGAGTACGCAGGGCGAGGAGAAGGCAGGCTGCGAATGGCCTAGAGCGACGGGCACGGCTGCGCAAATCTCATCTGTAAGTTGGCGTCGGATAGCGCGGAAATAAGAATGCTGAGCTTGACGTGCGGTTTTGGACGGATTGAAGCGCATGGCTAGCAGTTCCTGAGTACGCGTTACCATGATTCGCACGGCTCGGTACATATTCCAAACTCCAGGACTTGGGAATCCCACGTACGCATGCACCATGCCGTTCCAGACGTGGGGTGAGTCGTCGACTTGGAGATCGTAGTAGCGCCATCGACTCTCGTTGGCCAGCGTGTCGATGCTCCATTGCACCATGCGTCTGTCGACGTCGCTGATTTCGGCCAATGCTTCCTCGTCGGAGATTTTCTGGAACTTCAATTTGTTCTCGAGTCTCGCGAAGTCGTAGCAGATGTCGCTTATATCATCCGCAGGACGAGCCAGTTCAGGATCCAAGTCTTGAGATTGGAGGTCGGGATTCCAATCGACTAAGAATGTTGGAGGTTCAATGTCGTCCCAGATACAATGGATCATCTATCGTTGTGGCGAGTTAGTAGTGTGATCAAGGAGCAGAGTAGAACTCTCAATCTGCAGGCCAGTAATTGAATTTAAGGGCAAGGAGAGGCGACTTACGATCTGGGCGCGCACTTCCCGGAATAAGTTTCGCCCTACGTTGGTCTTGAATTGGGATCTGCCTCTCATTTTCAAGAGTTGGGTAGCACCTGCAATGTGTGCCTTCCAAGATTGTATCGACTGCTTGCTGTCGCATACGAGGTTCTGCAAGAGGGGATTAGCATGGATTGATCACAAAGAGGCGCAAACATATTCACCTCGAAGAAACTCAACATGGACACTGCGATCAAGCTCTCGTCTGTTCTGCTGCGTTTCGGATCCCGTAAAGCATCGTTGAGTAGGCCGATGGCGTTCATGTACAAGCTACGCGACCAGTCTTTACCGCGCGGTATTTGGCGAACATTTTCGAGTGCTGCCATGCCGCATGCCTTGATAGCCATGGTCAGACAAGGATCTAGCCGTGGCGCATTCGCGTACTTCAGAATGTAATCCCAGTGACCGCTCGCGGTGAAGCAGTTGAGAAAGTACGATATAGCTACTTCATCGGGTTTTGGTTGAATCATTCGCGGTAATGAAGTCCATTCGAGTTCGTAGCTGTATCCCGCGGGCCAGACGCAGGCAGTACTACTTTCGAAGGTCTGAGAGAAAGCGTCAAATTCGCTGAACACGTCGACTGTCCCTTCGCTACTTGATGAAGAATCGCTATGGTCTGTCCTTGGGGTCGGGATGCTTAGAGGAGTCGCAGATCGATCTGAGGTAGATGTGTAGCCACTTGGTGCAGCATCATCTGGCGAAAGACGCTGTCGTGAGTCAGCAGAGGTAGCTTTCTGGCCAGACGCTACTGTCCATGTTGGTCCTGGCGCAGGAGTAGCTGTCCGTGATTTGAGATGTGACGGGACTGGGGTCGGTGCTAGAGAATGTTGCGTTTGCTTTTTCTCTGCCTTTCTGGTGACCGAAAGAGTCTCGTCCTGTATTTGCAAGCCCGTGGTGTCACGATAGCCGGAACATGGTTTGTTGAGTTTGACACAACGAGCGCATGCAGGCTGCTCAAGGGTGCATCGCTTCTTGGCCTTGCGACAGTTCTCGCAACCTGCCGACGGCTTGCCACGATAAACCATGGTGAGCAGTGGAATAATAAAAATCCAATCGAGGCGTTACTAATTGGCTAGTATGCCAGAGTAGCTGAGAGAAGTGGAAGCCCTGGGTCCAGAAGACGACCTCCAGATATTAAACAGTTTAGACCATAGTAGAAAGCGCAGTACGATGTTGAGATATCGCTATACAGATGGCCATCCCCGGGTGTTGCGGACGCCACGGACGTATGTTCAGCTGAGACACAGCCTCCAAGGTGTGAGAGGCATCGCCGGCGGTTCCAGCAAATCAGGCCACCCAAACGCCAGAGTGTATTTCGTGGTGACCAAGCAAAGCGGATGTGGATGATCGGTTGCGACTATGTACTGAGATTTCCGGTAATATTCGCTTGCAGTATATTGTACATTCTAAACGAGACGATAGGCCTAAGTTACTACTCCTCCAAGCACTGCTACAGCCAAGGGGACCGACCATAGGAGACAGATTGAGCCGACATTCACCCGCTTCGACGGCCACTCCCGGCGGCCCGCTCGTTAGTCGCTCTTTCCTTCGGCCTTGGCGACCAGATGCACACCCGCGAAATCGTTTTCACGACAGCGCAATCTTTGGTTTGAAGATTCGACTCGACAAGGAAAGGGACACCACCTACCACCGCCAAATACCGACAAGGTATGTTCGACTGCCCAACGATGCCGACGACGAGGATTGCACTGTCTGGATCGCGACAATTATTATCCCGCCAACCGCAGACACCGCCTCGTCGACGACTCGCCCGCACCCGCCGAAATTGCAGCATTGGCTAACAGCGCACTTTTTACAGATGGGCGCCCACAAGTACCTCGAGGAGCTGCAGAAGAAGAAGCAGAGCGATGTTATGCGCTTCCTGCTCCGCGTTCGCTGCTGGGAGGTACGACACACCATCACCTGAAAAAGAGCGACATAAGACGCTTCGTCCGTCTGTGTCTTGGGGTACTCGTTGAACATTTGCTGAGAGTACTTTCATACAGCTCCGCCAGTTGAACGTCATCCACCGCGCCTCGCGCCCTAGCCGCCCCGACAAGGCTCGCCGCCTGGGCTACAAGGCCAAGCAGGGCTACGTTATCTACCGTGCCCGCGTCCGCCGCGGTGGCCGCAAGCGCCCTGCCCCCAAGGGTGCCACCTACGGTAAGCAGACAATGGATGAAGAGGATGAGAAATTTCAGCCATACTGACTTTTTGCGAAACAGGCAAGCCCACCAACCAGGGTATCAACCAGCTCAAGTACCAGCGTGCCCTCAAGTCCACCGCCGAGGAGCGTGTCGGCCGCCGTTGCGCCAACCTGCGCGTCCTGAACTCCT
>MSJI02000009.1:0-41307 GCA_001931905.2 Cladosporium sp. IMV 00045
TATGCCACGGGTCTGCGAACCTTGTCTGCGGAGGACTGGTGACCGAATCGCGCTCGCGGGTAGGAGGCAAAGAA
Source organism: Cladosporium sp. IMV 00045 (assembly GCA_001931905.2). NCBI lineage: Eukaryota > Fungi > Ascomycota > Dothideomycetes > Cladosporiales > Cladosporiaceae > Cladosporium > Cladosporium sp. IMV 00045. The sequence continues at coordinate 75 of MSJI02000009.1, forward strand.
GCCGTAGTGGCAGCCGGGCTAGGGTAAGCATACCTTGGGTCCTGGTAGTCCTGGGCGTATCTGGGATCCCTGGGGTCTCTCTGATCTCTCGGGTCGCGGGGATCACGTGGGCCATCGCGCGGATCGCGCAGGTCACGTCCGTCGCTCCTCTGCGGCGGCGGTGGCTGGCCATAGGTATTGGAGTGTCCATACAAAGGGGCGTCTTGACGTCCTGCTGGTTCCGCGGAAGAAATGGGCACAAAATAGTTTCCTTGCCTCACGTATCCTGGCGGTGCTCCATCATTGGGCTGTGGAGGGTATGGATTGTTACTGCTGCGGGCGTAGATGGATTCCTGGCTGTAGGAAGAGGTCACAGGAGCGCGGCCATATGGCGATTGCTCCTGCTGTGGATAGATAGGCCTGGGATCAGAGTAGCCTCTGGGATCAGGACCACCATATCTGGGGTCAGAGTAGCCATTAGGTACTGACTGGTAACGCCTGTCCGGAGGTGGAGCAGAGGGAGTATCAATGTCCATGCGGTCTTGCATCCGGCTGTCCACTGGCATCACTGGCTCGCGGCTCACAGGTATTCTTTCTTGAGGCATCCTGGGGGGCATCCTGGGGTCTCTGGGGTCCGGCATTCTGTCCATTTGCAAGGGCCTGGATGGCACTGATGATCCAAATGATGGCGCCTCCACGGCTGGCGAGTCTCCATCCCGGCTCCTGGGCGCTCTTGCGGCCTGTGAGTTATGATATGTATGAGAACCAACGTAGTCTGGTACTTTGTCAGGTACTGTAATCCCTGATTGATTCAGCACACGGGGACTTTGACTACCTCTAGTCCCGGGCATCCTCTGCTCTTGTCTCCATCTTGCGGAATCTGCACGCAAGTCTGCAATCATGGCCTGGTATGTTTGTCAGTCGAAAGTGGGTGGTGTGTCATCTTCTTAGCAGCATACAGTTGTGAGGTTGCGATACGCTTTGATCCAGTATCCCTGGACACCCTGTATGAATGTGTAAGTATGGTATTGCATGGCGCAAGACGACGGAATTGTCCTGACCTCGTTTTCTCCGGTGCCCTTGCCTGGTCGGACGGTAGCGTCGTTGCCAAGGTACCTCTGGATATCTGTCACGATAACATGACGGTCGATGCCCTCTCCCGCCACAAACCACTGGCGGGCGATATCACCGGACGGCATGGTGCAAGGTAGGCACAGCGCAAACAGGTTAGTAAGAAGTTTGAGACCGGCCTGAAGGTGAGCGTCCTGGCTGTTGAGACCGGTGGAGAAGTGTAGAGCAAATGATAGTGTCGTCCTGGAAGCACGCTCGCCGGGGAGAATCACTGTATGAAGGGAAGATTCAAGCGGTGGTGGTGGTGATGGTAAAGGTGATGATGATGATCAGGCAGGAGAGGTGCGGTCCCGCTTTGGGCAGCCAAATCGCGACGGGGTGGTCCGAGGGGAGAAGCCCGAGCCAGGTAGAAATTCAAAGCGCAAGGGCGCAGAGGAATCAAACAGGGGGAGTCCGGACGGTGGAAGTGGAGGGAGGGAGGAAGGAAGAGAAGTAGACAGGGCTGCTGAGTCGATGGTGTACAGGAAAGCAGCAGAAAGGGCAGCAACAAGCAGGGCAGCAACAGGGCAGAGGGGGAGTGTGCGTGCGTGCGGGCGTGCGTGCGCGGTGGGAAGAGAGCGAGGAAGAAAGAGGCACGTCGCCGCAACTCTCGTTCGTTCCAGGCTGGCAAAACGGCTCAGCTCGACAGACGACCCAGGCCGTGCGCTGCAGTGCGTCGCGTGGAGATGGGCAGGCTGATATGGACGATAATTGGCTGCTTGCGCTTTGTGGCAGTCAAGCGATCCTCTCGGCTCTCGCGATGCCGCCTCCTGGTGACGGATGGCCGCGCCTACTAGGCTGGTAGTCCTGGTAGTAGGCAGACGTTGGGATTATCGGGTTGTATGTGTGTATATGTGCTGACTGTACGTAGTACCATGGGAGGTGGTCTCGTGGTGTTATGACTCCCCGGGGGTGACTTCTTTCGTCTTGTTGTTATTGTGTTCAGCAGTGACCGTGACATGGACGATATATTGCACAGTCGAGGAGAAAGGAACAAGACACAAGAGGCGAGGAGGTGGGCGATGACAGAGCTGATCATCTACTTTTTCGCCGTGGGCTTCTCAGTCCTGAGGCTGCAGTGCAAAGGCTGGCCGCTTGCCACGTTGGATTGGGCCGCAACGAGCTGCTATGCATGCATGCGTGCTGCCACCCCCGTCTACTCCCACAAGTAACATCCCCGGCCGGCCCTACAGTACTTTGTGTCTTTGCCACCAAGTTGCCTTGTTCGTGTCAGCAGACGTGAGAGCCACCATCCAGTACTTGCCCGTCTGGCCTTTTCTCTCCTATAAGGCTGACCACAGGGTTGATGCCTGAGACGCCAGAGGACCTTTATCTTCACACCCCTCCGATCCAAAATTGGTAGTGGTCGCACAGCAGACCTAGCGTCTGCAACATTCTTACCGCTCTGCTATGCATGACACTCGATGCATCTACCCGATCCTTGTCGCGCCGTGCTGACGCTGCTGTTGTCTCAGGCTGCCGTCTCGTTTCGGCAGAAGTCTCCGACACGAGTGCACACATTGGATGTCGTACACATATCGGAAGGTGATAGAGAGCACTTGTTATATCCAGACGTCGCGGCCTCTAATATCTTAAAGTCACCACAGTGCTAATGTGTTGGCTGTCTGTGACATAGTCGCCGAGCCGCTCTTTACGAACGATTTAGGGCCTAGAGTGATGGCATTTTCGTTGCAGACCACTCGACATACGACATACGCCATACGACACGCTTCGGCCTCCCATTCGCCATCAAACGAAGATATATGCGCCAGGGCTTCATTTCTGCGTTTTCGATGCGCCGTCGGCGTGGAGAACAGCGATTGGCAAGCAACGACACATGCGTCTTCCGTCGTGTCGGTCTGACGCTGTGGTCAGTCTGCAATCGCCGAACTCGTTTGAGCGACGAATCTGCATTCTCCACGAAGACCACGTTCTCGATCGCAGATCAGGAAGTCATGCTCCACGTAGTCTTGCTACAGTGGCCCAGAATCTCACTGACGATTCTCGTAATCCCGATCGTTGGATCTCAGTGCAGCAAAGTGGCTCCAATGACGGCAACGGTTGCTGGTATAGTCGGCAGCCCGGGACGCCGTCTCGTTTCAATGGTAGACACTGATTAAACCGAGTGCCAGGACCGAGCATCGGCACATGTAAGGGCTGCCTCTGTAGTTATTTCCGAAGCTTATATGGCTATTTGTAATAGCCACCTGAGGCATTGTTCTACTTGAGCTTGATACTTAGCCGGCGTGAGAACATTTTGTCTTCGCTTGTTTTGTGATCGGTCGATGTTCCTCGTCGCCTCCAATTGTAATACACATAGCAAACCTGTTCGATACTCCGCTGATAAGGTCCTTGTCCGAGGCTCAGCATCGACAGCGCGAGAGAGTAGATTTCGGCGCCATGTGTCTAGGCGGTCGAAGCGTCCAACATGGTTAACACCAAGTAGATGTTTGGTAAGTAGATTGTAGTGATAATACCATGCTCGTGTAGCTTAAGATCCGGAAGGGTTTGGCTGCTGATGGGTAGTCGTTTCTGCCGCCAGATTTTACTTAGCTCACCACGGTGCACGAAACAGTCAATATGAGGATTTCCGAGGCCTAGAACAAGTATAGGTCAGCCGTGATGCCAACAGGTCGCTTGCTCTCTAACGCCTTCAATATGTTGAATCGCATCTAGAACTCTGGCGTGAGATACCCAAGGAGGCAGAAGTGATTGATCCATGAACGTTTTACGGCTGTACAAACGTGAAAAGTCTACTCTCGTCAAGCCCAAGGGTCGCACGGGAGCCGAACCTTTATCTCGATGCAAATGTAATCTGTTTCTGAAATGTCGTGTGGTCCGAAGGAAGAAGAGTAGGGCAAAATATCTCCGATGTTTCCCCGTAACTCGGGCTGGCGACCTGACTTCATCGCCAACGCCCCCAGCTCTCAAGGGCAGCAGCAGTATCGTGAACAGCCGCCTGCGCCATCGACTCGCGCATTCAGTCTACTTCACAAGACACAATCATGGCGAACGGGTATGTGGCTTGCGAAGATCTTCAAACTTGCCGCACAAGCTAACAATCGCAACAGCTGGAGCATCCTCGTGAGCATCATCTTCATCGTCGCCTTCAGCGCGGTGGCATGGTTCGCTAGCCCCAAGGGCGAGAACCAGACGTACGTCTCTTTCCACCTTCTTCAGCTCAGATAGCCGTCGCAGACCCTACAAGGCGGCTTGTCGCGCCCATGGAGGACATCGTCACTAACATACATCCTCAGCGTCTGGCGCTCGACACTCATTCTCTCCGCCTGGAGTTGCTGGCTCATGTGGGGTACGTGCAAAGAACGACACTTCAACCTCTCCCTTCAATCGAATCATACCATCTGACAAAGACTCCGCAGCTATCACATTCCTGGCCCAGTGGCACCCGCTCATCATGCCCCAGCGCAACGATCTGCGACCCGAATACAACGGCGGCCCTGTCAAGTCGCCCAGCTTCATGTAAGAATAAGAAGAGCAGGCAGCAGAAAGGGAGTCAAAAGGCGTTACATTGTTTTGCGGGTTTCTGTGGGAATATGCTGGGACCATCTGTTCATGCGATGCGGAGAAGGGAGGTTGTCGGAAGAGGGAAGCTTGCGGATACAGACGGAAGCGATGTGCTGTAGACATGCATTGAGCGCAGGCAGGCATTTGTCGCGAATCTATACCTCTTTGCTTCCTTGATTTACAGGCACGTTTACATGTGAGAGGGTTGAGTGATCGTGAGTCGCTCATTTTGAGAGGCAAGATATGGACCTTGACACTTCGTTTGTAATAATACGCCGACTTGGGAGACGCGCTACACTAAGCCCACACTTCCCACAAAACGCCGCCAAAGTTCTATTACATCCCCAGTCTCTACCACTCCTGCGGCAGCGACTCCTCCGCCTACGCCAACCGCTCGTAGAATGCACTGATCAAGAATTAGCGAGACAGGGCCGTTGATTTCGAACTTGAAGATGACCTACCCATCCCACGCCGGCTCTGAAAACAGCGCCCACGGCAGCCAATAGTGCAGCCCTGACATAGCCGCAATCGAGCAGAATCTCCAAAGCGGCCACGTTGTTGATTATGACCGCCCAGGAAACAGCGCTGGCGCTGCTCGGCAAATCGTAATTCCACACCAGCAAAAGCAGAGGAAAGAGTTTCGTGAAGCTCGAGACCAGTAGAGCCGTGCTGATTAGAGCTTTGTGCGGGTAGTAAGGTATCACGGAGGACAGAGGGCGGGGAAATTTGATGCTGAGCAGAGTCCGGATGGGCATGTGGAATGAAGCCGTCTCGACTGCACACAAGGCTAGGAAGAACAAGTATTGCAGTAGAATTGGCTGTGACGCGAGGAGATTTGAAGGGCTGTCTGTTGTTGGTGCGAAGTCCGCCATGGTGGTGTTGGTGAGGTTGCTGGCGCTAGAAGGGAAGGGTGGCGGTGGTGCCAAGGGCAGAGCCGGAGATGAGGGAGTCGCTTTCTCGATGCGTGCCCATGTAAGGTAGACATCGAAGAGAAGCAAGAGCACGCCGAGGCGAATGATGGACGGCTTGGTGATATCGTTAGACGATAGGTGTGACCTTGCAGTTGCTGTTTACGAGAACTTACGTCGAAACGATCATCTACCCGACCAAGTCGGTTGAATAGAAGATGCCTGTATACCTGTAGTTTTGTCAATGAAATTTTCTCAAAGGTGTTCAATTTGCTCTATAAATTTATCTCCGTCACTCATCAAACGCCAAAGACGTAACGCGACGCCAGAGTCGCGGTCCTCGGTACATCGTAGAAAGTGGAACGTAGAAACTTACCTGCGGCTTAATCAAGACAAGATCGATGAAAAGCACGACAAAGTCATGCTCAACATATTTGTCGGCGAATGGTATCTTGCAGGCAGGACATTGGGTTAGGCGTACGCCTTTTCCGAGTGCTTTGTCGTCCGCTTTGCTGTAGGTCGTATACAGCGAACTGACAGGATAGCGACACTCGATACAGATCGGCATTGCGGAAGATAGTGAAGTCTGTTCAAGGGTACGGGATAGTCGGGAAGTGGTTCTGTCGTCTATAGCCGTCGCGCAACGCGAAGTCTGAGAAGAGTCTGACCAATCAAAAGAGCGCTGAGCATGGAGCATGAACGAGCAGGTCCACCTTGCCTCAACTTCACTTCAATTGACCTTCGGGCATTTGTGACAAATCTCCTCTAATACGTAGTCATGTTCAATTGCTTGTGTGAGTCTGGATTTCGAAATTTCTACCTCAAATTGATGGTTTGACCAGAAATCTGCGTATGGCCTGCGTTAATTGCAAAAGTACACACAGAACATCAGGATCACGAGAGGCCAGGAGACTTACATCGAAGCGCCGAAGGGATGCAGTCGAATACTACGTGTTGTAAGCATACCTTACGCTATCAGGAAACTCCGTTCTTGTCAGGTCTTCCGTCGCTTCAAGAGCGTCAAAGCCGCCAGTATCACCGGCGCTATACTAACAATCTCGCCCAATCCAGCATATGCCGGTGGGATTCGAACCCTCACAAACGCTCCACCTGCTAACAGAATCGCAAAGACGTTATACACAACCGACCAGACAAAGTTGAACACTATGCGTGTAAACGCACACCTCGAGGTGTCAAGCAACGTGAGCAACCCATCGAGGCCACCCAAAAGCACGACATCTGCCACGGCTCCTGCGACGTCAGATGCCGTCCCTAGCTGAATGCCGACATTGGCTTGAGCAAGCGCCACAGCATCGTTGGTACCGTCGCCACAAAAGAGGACGATCTTGCCGGCGTCTTGAAGAGCTTTGACGTACTCTTGCTTCTGAACCGGAGAATGACGAGAGGCTGTATGGGCGCCGTTGACGTCCAGAGTCAGAGCTAAGGCGTCAACAGCTTTAGCATGATCTCCGCTCACGATGTGACAGGTGATGTTGCGACTGTGCAGAGCATTTATGACAGCTACAGACTCGGCGCGGATATTGTTTTCGAGTCCGAGGGCGAGGACAGGAAGACCATCAACCGTCAGGCAGAGACATGTCATGGCTTGAGAGAAGAGTGATTTGACGACTTCGATCTCCTCAATGCCGAGCCAGAAAGGATTCCCAACTTTGACAACGCTGCTCCCCCAGCGAGCTTGGATGCCTTGCCCAGCAACCGAGCGGATTTCTCCCACGTTCGGCGCGATGCGAATTCCTTCGCCTAGGTGTGCAGCAACAGCACGGGAGACTGGGTGACCGTCATCTTGAACTAGAGCCTTCACCACAGAAAATGCATCCCCAGCCGCACAACCGGAGTCCAGAAGTTCTTCTCTGCCAACACTGAGCATTCCAGTCGTCAGAGTGCCTGTCTTGTCGAAAACTACGTCGGTGACCTTGTGGCCCCGCTCAATGGCATCTGCTGCCTTGATCACCACACCTGATCGCGCAGCGACGCCTCCAGCAATTACCAAGACCATAGGTACCGCCAGGCCAAGCGCACACGGGCAGGATACCGCGAGGACAGCGATAGCGAACGTGATTGCCGTGCCAATAGCTCCACCCGTTGTGTTTCCGCGAATTTCAAGCGCAACGCCGATCCATATGGCGAACACAATGAGTGCTGTTGCCACCACAACGGGCACAAACCAGGATGCCACTCGGTCGGCAAGATCCTGAATCTTCGGCTTGGCTCCTAAAGCCGTCCCAACCGACTTTGCTATATCGTCAATGCTGTTCGCTCCGGGAAGTCGTTGGACCCTGACGTGCAGCAGACCCTCGCCATTCAGAGTTCCCGCGACCACCACGTCGCCTTTTTCTTTCCTAACCGGGACAGTCTCTCCCGTCATCATCGACTCGTCTACAGTGCTTGTTCCGGAAGTCACGACACCGTCCGTCACAATGCTTGAATGCGGCCTGATAACAATGCTATCTTCAAATTTTAACAAGCGAGCATCGATCGGAATTATTTCACCGTCTGGACCGAGCAAGAAAGTCTCCTTGGTCTGCAAAGAGCGCATAGAAACGGCTCGGACAGCTCTTACACGGGCGAAAGCAGCCACGAGTCTTCCAAGAAGCACAAGGGTGATAAGCAAAGTACCGGTCTCGAAAAATGCCTGCTGTTCAAGCTGCACGCCAGCTTCCGTCAGGGCAAAAGCAACGACCGAATATCCATAAGCTGCTGTAATGCTGATGACGACCAACATGTCCATTTCGACAACTCTGGCGAAGAACAGCGATTTCAACGCTTTGATGTAGAATTCCGGGATGGCGACGGCTTGTACGATCGTTGCTAGAACCAGAGAAATTACGTCTCGAGTCTGTCGAGCGACTGAGTTGGGAGACCAGTTCAGGACCACCACGGGAATGGTGAAGACGGCGGCTATACATGTATACCAAGCCATGCGTGTCAATTGCAGCCTTTCACCGGAAAGACTTCCATCGTCAGTCTCTGGCGCCAATTCCACGTCCGGCGGCAAAAGGTCTCTCGCACCGACAACACGAGGGTTGTAAGTGATACGCCAGGTCTTTTTCGACCGTGAAACAGCGACAAGCCCATCGGCATTATCTCTTTCAAGTTGTCCGGCGGCATCGGCAGTCATATAGACGTCCAGATGTTGATATCCCTCGATCACCCGAGAACACTTGAAGCCCGTCCGTTTCTCGACCAACGGCAAAATACGCTCGAGAGAAGCGACGCGAGTATCCAGCTGGAACGAGGCCTGTCCAGAAACGAAAGTGACAGCAGGGTTGGAAATTCCAGGGATTTGGGCGAGGACGTTCGTCATCTTCGTACTGCAGCCGGTGCAAGTCAGACCAGTGACGTTCAAGGTGATGTGCTCGCGCGCCGCATCTTTCTCGACGTCGTTGAGTTCTGGTTTTGCGAGAGCCGTCTCAATTTCGCTGTTCGAGGTACTTCCTCTATTCCAAGCCGTCTGTGGGCTGGTATCGCAGCAAGAAAGGCTTCGTTCCACGCTGCTGCGAGGCTGGATGGGCTCGCAGCAGCCATCCACACAGTGCAATACATCATCTATCGGCATTCTCTCAGAGCACTTTGGCATTGTCGATGCTGCCGGCGACGAGCTCTCAGCCTGTGGCACAATTCGCAGTGGTCGAGAACAGCAAGAACCGTCCAGCCTTCGTAGCAAGCAACGACAAACGCACTTTCCCTTTGCAAGTAACTCACTCAAACCAGAAGCAGCAGCTGGGCACTTCGTCGGTTTGAAGCCGTCGGGACTGCGCGATGCTTCAGAATCCTGATCCGATTCACAGCAACGCTCGATACATTCAGTCGTGTCCAAAGTCTTCTTAGTCGAATCCGGGCTTGGTGATATCTCGAAACTGTTGACCTGGCTCGTAGGATTTGTAACAGCCCCAACGGCACCCTCTGCACCAGCACATCGGTCCTCCGAAGTGCCAACGAGAGTGGTAGTGGTACCCGTCCCACCAACTCCCCCAACACTCGGCTCACCGTCCGAGCAGCAAACGGCAGGTGACGAGGAGGTGACACGGCAACAGCAACAGGAGCTGGCACGTGTGTCACCGCCACCACAGCCTCCACGTGTGTTGTTGTCGCTGTCCGCCCTAGGTTGCGAGTGGAGAGACTTGTTGGGTGCGTCGTGACATGGTGTCATGTTTGCGGTGTGAGGTGTACGTGAGTTGATTGATAGTCTGTAGTCAGGCGGTGTCAGTTGTGATGAGTGGTACTGTTTGAGACATGTTTGAGAGTATGCAAGATACCAGGTAGGTGTGCGGTATACCGCTTGGGCAAGGTGGTTGGTTATCTTTGCTCTCGAAGCACGTGTATTCCAGCAAGGCGGTAAACGACAAGTATCGATGCAAAACGATGACCAATCGAGATTTCCAGGACTTGGGGGAAAGGCCAGCTACTCGAAATGCCAGAATGTGTCCCCGCCCCAAGACTGCGTCGGAAATATTCCATATCGGAAAGATTCCATGGTGTTACGCAGACGCGGTGGTGACATGGGGTGAGCGATCATCAGTGCCTAGTGAGGAAAAAGAAGATAAACAATCGTAGTACCGGTGCCCTTGAACCATCAAGTCCCGTAACTCGTAGCTGTTAACCATTTGGTCAATGACGAAATTCAGTCTCTTCGTAGAGGCTAGAAGCATTTGTTTCAAAGCCCCCCTTCGACCATATATATTGCAATGATGACCTATCTCCTATACCGAATCGCCGCTCAAAAAGTAAAGAGAAATCTCATCATTCCCCATCGCTTCGTGTGGAACACATTCGCTTCGTGTGAACACATTCGCTTCGAGAGCGTAAACTCCACATGAAGTCAGGTTCAAGTCAGGCTAATGGAAACACCGAAGATTTGAACAAACATATAGAGTTGAAAATTGTTCCATTCCCAAGATCATGAATGCATGTGAATCTCGCAATCGCTATGCCTAAAACTACACTTGACAAGAAAGAGTAGAAAAGAGAAAAACCTTCCACCCCCAGAGAACTTCCCTTACCTTCTCACCCCTTCCCCATCAACAACATCATCAATCCCACTCCTCCCTCCTACCCCCCACCCTCTCCCTCCTAACCACACTCTTACTCCCCGCGGGCGGCTTCTTCTCTCCAAAATTATGCAACCTCTCTCCAACAAGGTAGACCTCATCCCTAACCCTCGCGCGCCAACGCTCCGTCGCGCGCGCAAGTTCCACAACCCCTAGGACAGCAAGCACAACACCCCCAACGCAGGGGAAGGAGTAGCGATACACCATGGTACACGTATCCTCCTCCACCTCAAAGCCAGCCACGCGAGACGCTGCGATGAGCAAGCGGGCAGCGAGGGGCGGGAAGAGGAAGGTGAAAGCTGCGAGGAGGAGGGCGGGCAGGATGACAAAGCGGGTGGCGAGGCGGGTGGAAGGGTTGAGGTAGCCTTGCGCAGTGATGCGGCGGAAAGCCTCTCTGGCGCGCGAGGAGGGGCGGGCGGTCGCGGCGCGGATCACGATGCGGCTGTACAGCAGGCCGAGGGCGAAATCTTGCAGGATGTGGATATTGTGGTTTGTGAGCCAGTGGGCGTTGGTGGGTGTGGTGGCTGGGGCGGGGTCGGTTTGGTTGAAGGTTTGGGAGGTGAGGTTGGTGGTGTTGATGAGGGTGGTGTTGATGAGAGTGGTGTTGTTTGCTGCTTGCTCATGGGCGGAGGCGACCATGTAGGTGTGCAGGGGGAGGATGATGTAGAATTGGAGCAGGAAGGCGGAGAAGGCGGGTAGGCCGATGCCGAGGAAGCCGTAGACGTAGGTGCATTTCATGGATCGCAGGGTGAATGTTGCCGCTCTGGAGATCCATGCGCGGAGGTCTATTGACTGAGCTTTCTCGCGTAGCTGACGGATGGCTTGAGAGCTCTTCAGTGCAGCATACAACACACCGCTCAAGGTGTATGCTCCGAGAGTGTAGGCGTAGATGTCGTTGACAAGTACGCCAGGGAAAGCCCAGTCGATCGCATACCTTCCAAACACCAGCGGGACGAGAGTGGCACATAGACCAGTAGTCGCAGAAAACGCCCACAGGCAAACCATGAATAGAGTGACCCGTATCCTGAAGAGCGGAGCCACGTAGATCTTGGCGAAGTTCTCATTCTTCTTGCCCTCCTTGTCGACAATGTACACGTCTTTGTCATCGGTGTGGAGGAAAGCTTCACCAGCCTTGGGCGGTCTGTATTGGTCGTTGCAAGGAGTGAGGACGTACTTGCCGTCGCGCTGAAAGCGCACCTCAGCCTCGGCATTCGACGAGGCGCTGGCCTTCTGATCCATTGCAGATGCGTTGTAAGCCTCCGCATCCGCCTTGCGTAGAAGTAACGCGCTCATCCACGTCTTGTGAATGTGGTGTCCCTCCTCATCTTTACGGCGATCATCAAACATGAAATGTGACAGCCGCAGACCACGAGCGCACCGCCGCAACCACCAAGCGTACAAGCCGTTCACAGCATCGCTTGGCTTGAACAGACGCACAAGTAGCGGGGTGACAAAGTTGTACAGCAACAAGTCGACAGGGAACTCCAGCACTGGCTCGGTCGTGATCCACTGGATGGGGAAGATATCCTTGAAGACCTTCCCGATCGTCCAAATGACGCCGCCTAGACAAAGGATGACCAGAGCGCCGTAGACAAGAGCCGAGAACGCAATCTTGCGCAGTTGCGTGGTAACATTGCGCTCCAGCACGTCACGGACGGGGTGGAAGGTTGGGTCGTCGGGGTCGCGGATGAACCACAACACGCCCTTGCGTAGAATCTTGCGGCACATGCCGACGAACAAGGCAAAGTGGAACATGTAACACGTGCCTACGAACCAATGCATGAAGCAAAAAGTGTAAGGTTTGCTGGCAGCGAAAGCAAGGCGAGTGGTAATCGAGGCACCTCCGAAAAGCGGGAGGAAAGCAACATCCAGGAGCAGACCACAGTAGAGCGGGAAGACGAGCATTTCAATGCTGATGATGAGGATGACCTTCAGCACGCCGCCTGCTTGCCGAAGAGTATCGCGGACCATCTTCTCATATCTCTGTGTTTGAACCGAACCAGTGATTGGCGTGTCTGCTGCGACATACAGAGCAGCCAACATGGACAATGCAACATAGCCGGTGAGGACCGCAATCACGCGGTCAGAGGTATTCCAGAAGACGAGAGTCGGATCGATTGAAGCAGGCGAAGTCGATGGCACTTGGAGAGTGAGAGCTCCCGTCTTCAAGCTTCCCAAAGCCTCGAACAACGGCGTGGTGTATTGCGATATCATCTGGACACCAGCCAAAAGCTTTGCGGGTATGATAGGCACATGGGAGACCATCTTCGTGATTTGACCCCAAGCGGCGGCAAAAGCTCCACTAGAAAGAGCATCGGCGACAGAGACGATGGTTCGTCCGATGAAACTTAGAACCATATCGATCTCCTCCTGCAAAGCACGCAAAGACGCATGCGAGTGGACACTCCAGCTTAGTAAGAGTCCATTGAGGCCCATGTCTCCATTCGCCTCGGAAATGAAGAGACTCTGCAGACGCGCGCCCGAGGCAGTAGCAGTGTTGATAGAAGCGTTGGTCAGCTTCTCCAAAAGGGCCGAATTTGGCAGACGCAACACCACACCAATAGCCTTGTAGATCAATTCGCTGACGAGGCCAAATACCATCGTCGACCAGCCACCCACGAAAAGAGATGTGTCGATGACGAAGTCGGCGATGAAAGAGGCCAGCTGCAGTGGCAGCTTGAAGACAAAATAGACAGGACTGCCGATGAAGCTCAGGACAAGCTTTCCGAAGGCGTAAGGCAAACCAACGGCGCTGAAGACGGTTCCTGAAACCAAGACAAGGCAGAACATGGACGTCTGGAAGAGGGCAGTGAGAGGTCCTTGAAGACCAACGAGCTCAAAAACTCCCTCCAAGTCCTCCGCATCTTCGATTGCCTCGGCGTCCAGACCAGCTTGCGCAGCAGCAGCAGCGACTTCGGGGTCGACGCCATTGTCTACGCCATCTGCATTGGCGGGTTGTTGTGCTTGCAGAGGATCTGCGTGGCCATTTTGAGGCGGTGGCAACTGTGCTTCCTGAGCGGCATTGTCGTCATCTACACGCTCTTCACGCGCGGCGGGCACGGGCTCTGGAGCACTGTTGACTTGGATGTCACCCCAAAACCAATCTGCTACGCTCTCATAGAGACCTCGCTGCGGTGCTTGTTCTGGCCTATTCTCGTGGTTTTCTTGTGTTGCTGGAGTTTCACCAGACGGAAAATCGTTGTTGGTCTCTGCACCTGCCACAGGCTGACCGGTCCGGTCTCCAACGTCCTCAAGCCCAAACTCTTCCCTGAAAGCACTACCGACACGGCTGACAAAGGAGTCTTCATTCGCGGGTTCTGGCTGAGGCTCTTGTGGAATGTCGTCAGTTGACTCTGTTGATTGTTCAGCAGCCTCAGATGATTCGCCCGTTGAAGGGCCCTGCGCGCCCTCGTTCTCAGCCTTGTCTTCGCTTTCTTTGCTCTCCTTCTTCTCCGTGGCGTTTTTCTCAGGCGTCTCTTCCTGTTTTGGCTCGGGTACAGCTCTAGCCTTTCCATTTCCGCTCCGCTTAATGTTTTTCTTCGCATCAGGTCCCGCGTTTGTGATCGGCATGCCTTCTTTTTCGGCGTCAAAATGCGAATCTGAGGGCTCAAAGACTCTTTCGCTAAGTTCTGCAAGCTTGTTTGCCAACGAAGGCTCAGCGGGCTGGGATGCATTCTCAGATGCCTCCAGAGGTGTTGTTCTAGCAGTGCTTGGTCCCGCTTCTACGGGTTCTTCAGCGGTATTGTCCACCGTATCGCCGTGGACTTGGCCGAAAATACCATCGGCTTCCTCGAGTAAGCGTTGGATCTGTGTGGCACGCGATGAAAACTCACGCTCGGGCATGGGTGGCCTTGCAGCCGAATCGCTGTCATCTTGACGGAAAGTATCGTGGTGCTGTTCTGGAACGCCATCCTCTATCAATGCGTCTACTAGAGCCGAACGATCTTGGGCAGACTTCTTCCGGTTGATCTCTGCCACGAGGATGGATCCCCATGCATTGCGTTCGTCGTCTGGGAAGGAGGAAAGTTTCGCGTAGACCTTATCGGTGAATGCATCTAGGTCCAGATCAGGCTCGTATCCAGCAGCACGAATTTGCTCCGTTACTATTGGAGCTCGTTCTTGGAATGCTGCTCTGTCTCCATTGGAGAGCATTTCTGTCGACTCTTCAATAATCTCTTCTAGCCTCTCCCAACCGATGAACTCGGGCCTTTCAAGTTCGATGCTCTCCAAGTTCTGTCGTTGGGCGTCCTCGGTCTCGCGCTGAAGTTCAAGTAGCCGTCTGCGCGCCTGATCCAGCAGTTCCTGTTGTCTCCGGAAACGATCGTTCTCTTCTTGAACTCGATCCGCGGCCTCCCGCAGTTGTTGTTCCACGTTATTCAACTGTTCCATGTTGACAAGTGGTTGCTGCTGGACAACCCATTCGCGGATCAGGAAGATCAAGATGAAGCCGATGATAACGACGCAGGTTATGAGTTGGCCTTCAAAGATGTCGAGGATGAAGCGATTGAGTCCAGGATTCGGTGTGAGCTCCGAAAGATACTTGAAGGACGAGAAGACCGAGGAGTCGGCTTGCGGCCACTGCAAAGCTTGGCTCGTCTGGTTAGGGGATGTAGCATTGATATTTGTCGAATCGAGGTTCAAGCCTGAAGCCCAATCGGCGCTGCTATTTGCAGATGTCGTTCCTTCGCTGTTCAAAAGCGCCGCACCAGCACGCGAAGTTGCATTGTTTCGCTCCAGGAAAGCCTTGAAACTCCCACCGCTTGCGCGCTTGATCTTGAAGAGATACATTTCTCTCGCCCACCCAGCGTCCATAATCCAAAACATCCACCTCCAGGCCCAGCGGATAAACCATGGCAACATGACCAACCACACCATTCCGACCAGCAGTCCTCTTGCTGTACTTGATATGCCCTGACCGACATGTATCATTGCTCTTTTTATAAAGACATTCCAAGGTAGCTGCGCAGGCATGTCGGCATCGTATAATTTTGTGAATCGGAAGGGTGTCTTGCACAGCTCGCAGTGCTTTTTGTTCGAATGTGATAGCCATTCCATCAGACACTCTTGGTGAACATATTGAATGCTGCCACTACATTTGCAAGGGTGGAATAGAGGCTCGTCGGGAGAGCCTTCGCTGCGGCAGATGCGACATGTGGGATGGGCGTCTGAGCCGGGATCGCTGGTTGGATTTGAATCGAGGGTGTCTTTGCGCGAAAGCGATTCGTACTCGTGCATTGCTTCTTCTATGGCGTCCCTGTCCATGGAGAATATTCTGCGCACATCCTCGTCGTCGTTGAACTCCATGGCGTTAATGGAGGGTTGGTGGATTGCTGGCCAGTAAGGCGATAGGTAGGGAGACTAATTGTACATGGAGCGCTTGAAACTGCCTTTTAACGACAGTGGGCCTTGGTTGAAGCGAAGAGGTCTGGCGAGTGACGTGGGGAGGTTTGCTGGCAGTGGTTGAATGGACAAGTGATAAGTAATAAAGTAGGATCTGTCAAACGGCGGGGAAGTTGCAGGATGTCGCTTAAGTTAAGGCGACGGTCAGCGTGCGAATTAGGAGGGCGGGTTGAGATAGGATCAGAGAGATGAGTATGGGTATTGGTCAAGAGAGACGACCATTAACTACCACGCGGCGAATATTTGCCAAGTCGATGTATGAGGTGGGCACGTGGGGTGGAGGGATGAAGTGAATGTTGGTAGATGCAGCGGGCGATCTCGCCTTCACATGTCGCAAGCAGCCGACCCTGGACTAGATGTACTGCCTGAGGCAAGAAAGTCAAAGCAGAGCTTGTGATGTAATGGCTGACAGCGCGAGACGGGAAAGCTTGGAACGACGCGAACTGCTCCCTAGCACTGAGCTCTATCATTTACTGCATCTATCTTGTTATTTGTCCATATCGTACATATCACTTACCTCGACTTGTTTATACCAAGACAACAAATTCAGATTTCATTCCTCCTGGTTCTTCACGTCTGCAACACGCTCCTCCCCAACGACTCCCTTCACTTCCCCAGGGCGCATGCCCAGTCAAGCCCGGAGCTTATCTAGCCTTTTAGCGTAGAGGTAGTGCTACTTGCCTACAGCTGCTGCCGTCTCGATTTATTGTTTCTTCCACGCCCAAACTGCCCAGATGGCTAGCCAGGTCGACAACAAACCTGACAAAGTAGTGATGCCTTCACAACCCAACGGCAATGTGGCCTCACACGGCACAAAGTCGTCGCGTTCATCACGGAGAAGGTCTCACAGACGCTCAACGACCGGATGGCTGCTCAGCAAGGCCGCGAAGCTGACCGTCTGGTACTGCTTGATCACCATCTTCTTTCGCTGTCCTTCGCAGCAGTCTGATCTCCGCAACGACTCGCCACAGGTGTGCAAAAGGTATCTGCAGGCCAGAGACTATGTCACCCCTTACGCCCAGCCCTACTACCAGCAACATCTTGCACCCTACGTCGAGCAGGCTCAGCCTTACGTGGATCGATTCAACGGCCAGGTCTACCAGCCAGGATACGCCCTGTACCAGCAGCATGCTGCTCCTCGGGTCGCTCAAGCGCAAGAGATTGGACACAAGCAATGGGAAAAGACCGTCACGCCTCAGCTTGAAGTCGCACAGCAGCACGCATGGAAACAGTATGAGGCAGTCCTCGGCCCTTATGTCAACAAGGCATATGACTCCGTGAACCCTCACTTTCAATCCTTGAAGACATCCGCCTCGGACATCTGGGAGCTTGAGCTTCAGCCGGTCTACCGCAAGACGGCACCCTACACCCAGAAAGCCTTCACCCAAGGCCGTCATTTTGCAGTTGAGACTGTACTACCTCAGGCGCAGTATGCTGGCAATGCTGTCTGGTCGTTGTGGATTCGTCAGGTCTGGCCGAAACTTCGCGTCTTCTACGGTGAGAACGTCGAGCCGCAGTTCATGCGCATCACCGAGCGTCTTGGCCGATACCGCGATGAGAAGAAGCTGGAGGCCGAGATCAAGAGCATGGAGAAGTCATTCAGCGTCGAGGACGCCTCCTCCACCGCCTCGCTTTCCGCCTCCAGCGTCTCCTCTGCCGTTTCCGAAGCTACCAAAGGTGCATCTTCTGCGAGCAGCGTCGCCAGCGAGCCCTCGCCGTCCGTTGAGCCCCGCGAGCTGTTTCTCCAGGATTTGAAGAGCTGGGAACAAGTCTGCTCCAAGGCTGTCGACGAAGGCGCCGAGCACTTGAAAGAGCGTATTGATGAGATTACCGAACACCAGAAAAAGAGCCAGATCGATGGCGTCGGTCAGTCGCTCGTTGTCCAACTCGAGGAAACTGTCGAGGGAGTAATCAACAGCGTCAAAGCCCGCATTCTCGCCGTCGTCGGTGCTATCCCTGAAGAGCCCACTGACGATGACATTGAGGAAGCTCAGCTTGCCCTCGCCTCCGCCGTTCGTGCTGCTGGCCAGAATGTCAAGTCTCGCGCTCAGGCTGTCAGGGAGTGGCACCAGGCTTACACTGGCGAGACGACCGATCTCATCAACAAGGCTCTCGAGTCTACCCTCGAGACTGTTGACAGCATCCGCGAACTTCGTCTCACCGAGATCGGACGTAAGTACTCCGACAGCGGTCTGGCGCACAAGGACTGGTCGAAGTACAACGACCTCAAGAAGGCGACCAAGGCCTGGCGCAAGGACGTTGAGAAGGTTGCTGTCGACCATGAGAGCATCGTCGCGAGCAAGGAAGCCGCACAGAACGTCGAGCACAGCGGAATGGGTATTGCTGAGCAGGCTGCTAAGGAGCTTGCGAGGCTGAAGGATGTTGGCAAATGGAAGATCGCTGCCGAGGACTCCAGCGACGACTTCAACACAAAGAACACTCCGCCAGTCTCTAAGCGCGCTCAGCGCAAGATCAAGCAGCAAGCCGCTGAGGCTTCTGCTGCCGCCGCTTCTGCTGCCGCCGCTGCCAGCGCTTCAGTCGAGGACACAGTGGAATCTGTCAAGGATTCGTCGGAGCACCTCGTTGATCAGGCATCTCAGGCTGTTGTCGGAAGCGAACAGCCCTCAGTGGAGAGCGTCACCAGCAAGGTCGCTGAATCGGTTTCCAGCGCGGCCTCCGAAGTCAGCTCTTCCGTCATTGGCACTGAATCTTCTCTGTCCGACTCTCTGACCGACGGCGCATCTTCAGTCTCTGAGGCCATCATTGGCTCGGAAACCCCTGCTTATGAAAGCCTTGCCTCTTCTGCTTCTTCCGTGGTCTCTGACAACTCTGCTAGCCTTGACCCTGAAGCCGCAAGCATCCTCGCTGCTGGCAAGTCCGCCAAGGACAACGCTGCCAGCAGTGTTTCTTCTGCCGTCACAAAGGGTTCGTCGAGCGCCTCATCTGTGCCCTCTCAAGTCTCTGATTTCGCGTCTGATATTGTCGACGACGCGAGCTCCAGCGCTTCTTCTGTTTCATCTTTCGTTTCCGATGAACTTCCCGACAGCAGCGACGTGTCCTCTGCTAGCGAATCAGCCTCTTCCAAGGTCTGGGGTGGTGCCATGGCACAGGCCGTGCCCTCTTCCAGCGGTCCCGTTCTTGATGAGGAATTCGATGATGAAGAGGGTGAAAGCTACAGCGAGCGTCTTCAAGAGGTGGTCGATGAGGTATTGGACCAAGGTGCCCGCCTCACGCAGGCAATTGAGGATGCCATCAAGCCAGCCACCTCTACGCAGGGCAACATTGAGAGCGCAACTTCTCTTGCTAGCGAACAGTACGAGAGCGCCTTGAGCGCCGCGAGCAGCATCCTTTACGGAGCTGAGCCGGAAGGCACAGATGCCATCAAGCAGCAGTACAATGATGCTGTGACTGCTGCCTCCAACGCCATCTACGGCACTCCCACTCCTCTCGGCTCCGCTGTCACTGAAGCTGCGCGCATCACAGAGAGCGTGGCAATCGAGGCTGCGTCTCGCTACCAAGAAGCCAGCGCCATTGCTCAATCTCACTACGACGCTGCAAAGTCCAACATTTACGACCACATGGATGGCACCGCTAAGCCTATCCACAGGTCGATGTTCCAGTCTGCCAAATCCGCGTACTCTGACGCCGTGTCTGCGGCCAGCTCGAGATACCTTGCTGTCGCAGACGCTATTCCTACCGCCCCGCCTGTCTTTGAGAAGGTCGAAGATGCGTACTCGAGCATCAACTCTCTTGCATCTTCCCGCTTGTCTGAGGGTCTCTCTGCGGCTTCGGCGCAATATCACAGCGCCAAGATCGCCGTTGGTGCAGAGCCAACGCCCGCTTACCAGGGATACATGGCCAACGCCCAGCAGGCTTACTACCAAGGCATCGGCTACGCCCATGACCAATACTCCTCTTTCGTTGCCGCAGCAAGTGACGCTGTAGGTGCCACTCCTACCACTGGCTGGCAGGCATATGTTGCGGCTGCTCAGAGCACCTACGATGCCGCCATGTCTGCCGCTAGTTCGCAGATGTCCGACGTCTACGCTTCTGCAACTTCAGCCGCGGGCGTGACCAGCAAGCCTCCAGCTCAGGCCGTGCTCGACTCAATCTCATCTGAGTACGATGTCGTGTTTTCTGCTGCATCCAGTCAGCTTGCCGCAGCCACCGATGCATACAAGAAGCCTGCATACCAATCTTACATCGACGCCGCGCAGGCTTCATACAGCTCTGCAGTTTCTGTTGCTAGCTCAAACCTCGATGAGCTTGCCCAGAAGGCTCGCTCCGCTGCTCGTGCTACAGAGAAGTCTCCTATCCAATCTGCCATCGATGAGGCTCAAAATCAGTACGAAGCTGCAGTGGAAGCCGCATCATCTCAGCTCATGTACGCTTCAACCTACGCCCACGATGCTCTCTACGGCACCACCCCAGCCGCCTACGACCAAGCCGCCTCCGCAGCCAGCACAGCCATTTTCGGCGCCGAGACCCCTTTCATGGAGTCCATGGCATCCCGCGCCGAAGAGAACTGGGAGTCCCTGATCGCCCGCGCCAGCGACCAAGTCTACGGCCAGCCTCCCCCTTTCACCGACGTGTTCTACAGCTCCGCCACCTCCGTCTACGCGCAAGCGACCGACGGCGCCATCTACCAATATGAGGCGGTGCAATCCCTCTTCTCCGAGATCATCAGCGAGCGCGAGCCCGAATTCACCGAATCCGTCATGAGCCGTCTGCACTCCGCCTACCACACCGGCGCACCTCACCTCGCCTCGGCCGCTTCCAGCTACGCCGAGCAGGCTTACGAGAGTGCCTCTTCCGTTGTCTCAAGCGTCTTCACGCCGCCGCCCACCATCGAAGCGGTCTTGGACTCTGTCGCCGAGCAGATCGAAAGCGCGGTCGAAGCCGCTAGCGCTCAAGTCTACGGCACAAGTAAGGGTAAGTCTCACATTCCCTCCTCCCTTGCACATAGCAAGAAAAAATCACATCACTGACTTCTTTCCAGGCCCCTACGAACAAGCCACATCCTCCGCGTCCTCCGCATACTCCTCCGCCAGCGCCGCCATCTACGACGATCAAGCCCCCAACTACGCCTCCGCCGCACAAGCAAGCATGAGCCAGGCCGCCGAGTCCGCCTCTCAAGCCATCTCCTCAGCTCTCTTCGGCACTTCCACCGGGCCCGTGGAAGCCGCCACGTCCGCTGTGGCCGAGCAGGTGGAGTCCGCTCGCGATGCTGTGAGTAGCGCGCTGTGGGGTGAGGAGCAGAAGGGCGCTATGGAGAGTGCCGGGGGCAGGATTGCAAATGTGATGGAGAGCGCGAGGAGTCGCATGGAGGAGTTTGCTGCGAGGGCTACGGAGGCTGTCATTCCTGACGCTGATGGTGGAGAGAAGGAGGAGGAGGTGGTGCATGATGAGCTGTAATTCCAACTCCTCTATGCGTTGAAATGAGGGGAGATGGATGGTGTTCGTTTTTGGAACTGGATAATCGTCACTCCACTACGATGGAGAAAGGAGAGGAGAAGAGGAGAGTGGCAAGGAGAGGAAGATGTAATGAACACGTCTACCAAAACGCAACAACGCGCCCTAATCGACAGAAAGCGGGACAGACGGATGGATGGGAATGGACGGATGGGCACGAGAGACGCACGCACGCAAAACACGCACTACGCACGCACTACGAACGACACTTGCTTTTTGATTTTTTGGCTTTTGTTTTCTTTTCTTTGAAGACTGTTTATTTTTGGTATGTTAAGATAAGGATGGGATATGTACGAAAGCACGAGAGGGGGAGACGAGTCGAGCGAGGAAAGGAGAGAAGAGAAGAGGGAGAGGGGGGAGAGCATGCATGTAAGCATGCATGCATCGGCATGGACATGAGAGCGTGATTGAGTGGCAGATGTTGTTAATGTTTTCTACTACTTACTTTACTTACTTTTCGCACTTGCCGCACTTGCTGCTTACCTACCCTTTTTTCTTATGTGAGTTTCGGTTGCTTTTTGTCGCTTGTGTATGTATGTTTTGGCGAAGATGAGAGAGTGGTGAGGGTTGGTGGTGGATATTCCCCCATTTGCAATGAAATGCGATATTTGTAGTGATTGTATGTAAAATTTTGGGAATCCTCTTGCTTGAGCTTCTTCATTCCGTACATTTGGAGTCGTGTTTTGTATCTTCTGTGACGGAACGTTTTGAGGAATGACGATCTGCTGTCAGACTTTCCTTTGGGTTGAGGCTTGCTGAATAAATAATCGTGACTGACTCTCAATTAAATGGTCCTGTTGCAGGACAGGCATAAGGGATCATTCATTGAGACTTATGGACTACGCCCTGCCATTAATTGTCACAGATGCATTCTAATATCTCTTCTCAATGATCCAGTTGAACCCATCTTTGGTAACAGCCTTCGGGGGAATGCATAGACCGATCGATCAGATCCTTGCAGACACCCAGGAAACAAACTTACAGTTTCTCACGAAACATCAAACAAGGACAATCTCGTTCTTGAAGACCTCATCAATCTGCGCGGGAGAAAGCATGTCGTAAGGGTTGCACCCAGCTTTGGCTTTGACGGCTTCGCCGTCCATGATGCCTATAGCAGTTAGCCATGCCCGAATTAATCCAATCTTGAAGTAACAGGATTAGCAGCTGACCATAAACGTAGGCAACACCGATCCTGCGATATGCAGTTCGCCCCGACCTGGTACCGGATTCTCGTAGAATCATTGGTACTGAACTGCCGGCGAGTATTGCCCCCGCGTCTCCTTTGACTGCGAGTTCTGGAAGCAGGGCATTTCGTCCCTCTTCTGTAACACTGATTGCGAAGTACCGCAGCACCAGATCTATCCAAGAAAGAGCCTTCTGTTCGAAGACCTCATCCAAGGTATTTGTTGTGTTCGTCTGGTCAGATCCCTCGCTTGAACTCATAATCTTCTGCGCTCTCGACACTACTGTGTGCAATGCGGAGAGATCTGCTGGATTGCAACGACGCTCTGAAGGATTGCTTTTGCTGTCTGCGCAAATTGTCCTTGAAATCGTTGATTCAGATGTCATGCCGGCCATTCCACCCATTTCACTAAAAAAATTTGCTGCCATGGAAATGCGACCCAAGGATTGCAAGAACGAATTGGTGACTGCTGGACTTAATTGAGCTTCGTCGCAGATCTCACAAACGGGACTAGTGAGGAAAGCAGCCATGACTAGGCTATCGGCCTCCTCGAACCGTACCCGTATGGTTGCTCCTAGTGCTGAGTTGTACAGCGTGGACTCCAAATGAACCTCTTCCATAATAGCAGATGTAAAATCAATGACCCAAGAGGGAACATTGACGGACTCGAAGTGCTTTGGTGGCGCGAAATAGTGCCATATCCTGGTGGTCTGCAAAGCGGTCAGGGTTGCATCCATCAGGACATTGACCAGGGAATCTTGGTATCTTGGCTCTACCCCTCTCAGGGAAGGATTGATGTTCTTTTGCGCGAACACAGAGTCTCTTGGGTCCGTAGTTTCGAAATGTTCATATAAATGGGCAGCAGAAGCTCCCCCACCATCGGCAGTCAGAGTGGATGCTGCTAGCCAGTATGCATTTAGCAACGGAACAAGACGATCGAATGTCTTGTGATAGTTCGCTTGGGGTATATGTACGAATTCTGCAGCCATTCGAAATTGAGATAGCTCGTTGTCGCTAAAGTGGTTCAAAGACCGGGATAGTGCCCGAACAGCAAGTCCTGGTACAAACCGATGGCCACATATGAATTGAGGGTTCGACTTCGCGACCAATTCTTGAACGACCCATCCCCGCCTCCAATAAGATAGTTCCAATAGAGAAGAGAGGCCCGCCAGCGCTTCCAGCATCTTCGTTGTCGTAATGAGACCTCTAGTATGACTCTGGATATCAATCGGCTCAATGTTTGTATTTTCGAGAATTGTTCCCTAACAGAGGGGTTTATGTCTACAGGAACTTCCTTCCAAGTGTAGAGTCCGATTAGCCAGGACAGACTTTGGTCGATTTCTGTTGTGAGTTCGCCTAGCCATCCAACAACCCCGTGTGACGCCGCGAAGATGTCGTACATAATCTTGACTTGGTAGTTACGCTCTGGGATGTTTGTCTGGTTGATGCAGATGGCATCTACCCACAGACAGGTGGAAGGAGCGCGTGTGGTGGCTTGTGCCCGAATCTCTCTCAAGCCAGCTGCAAGTGCGCTTGTTATCGGGACCTCGAACCTTGTTTCGTCGACCGTGGGATAGGCTCTCTTGACCAGGATTACTTCAGTGCTATCGAGGTCCCCCCAGTAGTACGAGAGTGCCGTATATTGACGTCGTGCCGCTTCCAGATCTGTCGTTATTAATCGACACTGCAGCGGACTTTCGCGATCATTGCTACCGAGAAGTTCGATCACCCGAATGTGGCGGGATTCTTCGTCGAGCGTATCGTAGAGTCGATCTCTCCCTTCAAAATCCGGCAGATGGTTCACGATGGGTACACCAGACTCCATGGTTTTTGATGTTAAGACGTCAAACTGGGTTCATTGCGACTGTGGTCGGAGGATTTTCGAATCCGATAGACATCGGAAGCTAAGATACCAAGTTGACGAGAAGACAGCTTGCAATTGAATAGTCAAGCTGTCGTCGGGCTGTGAATATGCCGCAGCGGGCTGCCTTGTGTACCTGCTCTTAGCTGCGCCCAACAGCTCTGCCACTCATTGGCACACCATCTCCCGCGTGTAACGTCAGGCAGCGAAGTGCTCGATACATGCACTCTGCTTCACAAACAGAAGAAGCCAAGTCTGCAGTCTTGCATGACCGGTGAAGAATCGCGAGGAGTCTGTGCTTTTCTGCCAGCGTAATGATGTTGATGTCGTTCATGACGATGAAGCTGGAAGATGGCGTGCAGTCCTCCCAAGCTCCGGGAAGCCAAGAGCGCGTATTGCCTGAACGACAACATCTCGCATATTCCCAGCAATCTCGGGGATGGACTAACCAACGACGTAAACTCGACTGATGAGACCAAACCGTCATGTTGCAGGAAAATCTAATGGTGGATTGCACTCCACTGCCACGATTTGTCTGGACGCCCTCGCTCAGCCACCATTACCTACATAGCAATATAGGGCATTCTTCTCCTCCAACCAACAGAAGGTAGCAACAATTGGTGGAGCTCAAGTCACTCCAACCACCACACATTTCCTCAGGATCTAGACCCTTTCCCCTCCGCCTCCGTCTCCGCCTCCCCATCTTCATCTCCATCCCCAGCACATACGCAACCAACCGAACGAAGCGAAGATCCGCAGCAGATAAAATGCGCAGCACCTATGTAGCTGCTGTTCTAGAAGGAATCTAGCGAGCTACACTACTGCACTGCATTCGTGCAATTATTCACGCAAAGCGCTAGCAAAAGCGATAGGCGATGCCAAGCTCCTTTGCAATATATCTCTCTGAGGCGCAGCTCATGTGAAGGAGAGGGATTTATTTCGTCTCGCTTCGATTGGCTGGTTGGACGTAACGCTGCTATCTTGTGGCGGTTCGAGTTTTGGGATGAGGAGCGACGAATAGAGATGGTGTGTCATAATTGTTTTCGTTGTGTTTCCGTTCCTCTACATTAAGCGAAAGGAAGGGAAGGTCAAATGCCATATCATCGTGGGGGAACATAACACATCCGCCCTCGCGTAGCTAGAGAGTGAAATCATGAATCTCCAGCTCGCGTCTACATGCTCCCACTTCTCATCTAACTTGCATCAAGCATCTAGAAGAGATAACCCAGCGTGTGCCTGTAAAGCGCGTTGGGGACGTTGCCGGTGGCCTTGTCGTGGGCTTCCTTGGCGAGCCACTCGGCCTCATCGGCGTCGACGACGTCCTTGCCGGTCCAAAGATCGGCTTCGGCGGGGTTGACTTCCTTGGTGCGCTTGACGAGCTTGTAGCCGAGGAGCATGATGAGGTAGATGGGGATGCCCTGTGAGAGATTTTGTTAATGGGAACGTTTTCGATGAGGCAAGATCTGTAAGTGGGATATGCTTACCAAGTAGCCGGTGATGAAGTTCTGATAGTCGAAGCCACCGATGAAAACGTCAAAGTTCTTGGTGAGAGCGACCAGGCAGCAGAAAGCGAGGGCACAGTAGCTGCCCCACAAGCCGAAGGGGGACTTGTAGCGCATGCTCTTCTCGTCGACACCTTGCGCGCGGCGGGCTTTGACGAAGTAGATGTGGGCGACCAGGATAGAGATCCAAGTGAGCAGACCGAAGATGGAGACCAAGTTGACGAAGTACTTGAACACCGTCCTGGAGCCGCTGCTGACGCTCATGAAGGCGAGGCAACAGAAGAGAGCAGAGAAAGCGAGGGCAGGGACGGGAACACCTTTCTTGTTGGTTTTGGCGAAGAAGGCAGGAGCGTAGCCCTTCATGGCTTGACCGTGGAGAGTACGGCTGGCAATGTAGAGATCGGAGTTGGCGGCGGAGAAGACGAAGATCAGGATACAGGCGTTCAAGATGTGGTCGAGGTACCTGATGCGCGCAATCTCGATGGCGACAACGAAAGGAGATGCAGCAGCGGAGCTGGTGTTTCCCTTAGAACCTCCGCCGACCGCATCGACGAGGATTGGGCTGTCGTATGGGACACACATTCCAAGGAGGAGAACGGAGAAGACGTAGAAAACGAGAATGCGCCAGAAGGTCAACTTGATCGCGCGAGGCACGTTGCGGCGCGGGTTCTCGGCCTCACCAACGGTAACACCGATAAGCTCAGTTCCGAGGAAAGCGAAGACAGCCGTAACCATGGAAGACCAGATGGCCAGGAAGCGACCCCATGCACCCTCAGCGACGTAGGGGTGGAAAGCACCGGGCTGGTTCCAGTAGCGGAAGCCAATAGCATCTTGGCCTTCGACACCACCTGTGGTGATGCAAATGAGAAGGATGAGCAGTCCAATAATGACCACAACCTTGATCGAAGACAGCCAGAACTCGAATTCACCGAAGAATCTGATACCGAAGTAGTTGATTGCGATTATAATTACCATGAAAATGGCAATCCATACGCCTGGATTCACTCGTGATGCAGGTAGCCAGAATTGTATGACCAGCGATGCTGCAGTCAACTGGTTGGGCGTGATGATAATATATTTGAACCAGTAAGTGTATCCAAGAGCGAAACCAAGAGCAGGGTCACAGAAGCGGGTGGCGTATGTGGCGAAACCACCAGCAGCAGGGAGCCAAGTAGCCATCTCGCCGAGTGAGCACATTACCACGTAGACGAGCAGACCGATGGCGGAGTATGCGATGAGAATAGATGCTGGTCCAGCCTTCTCAAGAGCAGAACCCGTTCCGATGATCAAACCAGTACCTTGAGATTGTTAGGATGAATCGCGCAGTGGTTCGTAATGTCAGACTTACCAACAGCGCCGCCGATAGCAATCATACTAATCTGGCGGGCTTTCAAACCACGATGCAAACTCTCATCCTTCCTGTCCGGATCGGTGTAGAGTTGCGCATCGTGAGCGTCAATTGCGCCATGTTCCTTGAAACCATATTCTGTCTTGCCATGATCGTCTGGTGAGAAACTGTGGCCGATGTCCCAGTCGCGACCACTCGCGTGGGCCATGACGAGTGAAGTGCCCGAAAGCCTTGTTGCGGTGCGTGAATGTGAAGCGCAGCGATGTCAAACGATCGAAGCTTCAGGCCATGCAAATGCGCTCAAGGCACAGGATGGGAGATGCAGAGTGATGGGAGCGAATCACCCAGGATGAAGAGACAGATCAAGATAACAGAGACACACGCCTACAGAGGAAGTGAACGGCGATCCCGAAGGACTTATATACCACCACCCTGGCTTGAGGGTGGCACCTACCTTCCTGAACCGAACCCACGAGGTGTCAACGGCGGGTGACATACACATACATCGCTTCAGCACCGGCCCTACTCTAGATCGGCCCGCAGCCTTCAGGCACGCCATTATTGCGCGCCAAAGAGACAGCGACGGATAAGCACAACAGAGAGCGGCGGTGGAACAGCCAATGATGCCTCGGCGCAGTGCGGTAGGAGGTACAGCTGCGCTCAACAAGGCTAGTCGTGTGCAAGCACTCCGCCTCGGAGGCACCAGGACGGCGCAAGAAGAAATGGATCGAGCTTGATATCTCTGCTTGGCGGTAGGCTTGGCCTGATAAAACGACGGTGGATGAGGGGATGATGATGAGAGGTGAGTGGTGGCAGATACCGGGCGGGCGAGGGAAATAAGGTGAGGTCGCGAGGTAGCATTTCGGCTCGGGCCCAATAGAGGCAAGAGGCTGTGCGTATCACCTTGGGGATTTGAGGGGCAGCAGCCGTGGTTGTGAGCGGAAGGGTTTTTCTCTCGTTATGAATTGCTTAGTTGCCACTTTTATTCTGCTTAGCACGTGGGATCGGAGAGACCGTGCTATCACTTCAGATGGCGGGGAAGAGGCCGGCGCGAACGTTCTTATTCATCTCGGCCTGTCACTGCAACCCGCTGAGGCGAGAAACGACAGCGGTAGAGATAACCGCGAGTGGACCTGCTCCATGAAGCCAGCAGGCACAAGAGCAGACGGCCGTTTTTCGCGTGGCTGCAAGGGTTGGCATTACCCTAGAACTTGCTTAGACTTCTTCTTGTAGGTTCAAGACTAGTCGCCTAGGATGAAGAAACTCTTGTCTCCTTGGTCTTGGAGGCAGCGTACTCTCTGGGCTGACGCAGATGGCAGGGTACATTTCTTGGGGTACAAGAAAAGCTAGAGAATCAGAAATGCTTGACTCGACTACTTTCATGCTGACACGTAACATAAGAAGAGATGGAATAATCGACCGACAAAACGATTCTCATAACACTAGCAATGCCAATGTGGTCACCGTTGATACGCAGTGTTCGTTGTGGAGTGTGTCCTCTAAACCTCTTCTCGCACGGGCACCATCGAAGGTTTCGGAAAGAAGCACAGCACCGGCGATCACTTCGCCTCGAACTCTGGTCAATCTGCCGAAATCACCCTAGTGGTATCGACAGCTCGATAGCATCTGGCCGGGACGCGTGGAGCCGAGAGTGCTAATATGGGCGCTCTCGTATATCTGGCAGATGGCTGCAGTAGTGTGATGGTGATGTCGACCTTCCATGCTACAGTACGAAACGCTCGACACATTGAGAAGCCTTTGTCAAATGAGATTTAGAACAAAACCGGAAAGAAATCTACAAAATTGCAGAAAATCCCTCTTCGTTATTTTCCTGCACGTAATGGAACGCCCAGCATACGCCACGTAAGCAGCCATTCCACCACCTTTCTTCATCGCGCAAAACTGTATATCAGCCTCAAAGTACAAACCTCAAGAACCTCGAAAACACGGATAACAATACACCGCTTTGCCCTTGCACAACCCGATTTCTTCCTACTGTTCACGTAACGCCAACATCTACCTCACCAAGCACAGACAGAAGCAGAGTGCCCAACTGCGAGCCCCAATCCATTTTCTCCATCTCCCAAGCCACCACCAGCGCCTAGAACCAAAGAAAGCGACCAAGAAAAACAACAGACGAGACAACTGCAGTCCGGCGCGAGAAAGAGAGCCCGACCCGGATCGTTGTTTATGCATTACAGCCACGTGAAGACTGCCGAAGGGTTGGTGACCCACCACTCCTCCACAGTATTACCATATAACTCCAGCTTCTTTACCATATCATTATCCAATCCCCCCAGACTGCCCCGGAACTAGCCAACTTACCCCAGGACTCTCGCGAGCACGTCTACGACCTCATCACTCGTCGTCCGAGCCAAGGAGATGGGTCGCGACAATGCACTGGACTGGGCAATGAGACGAGATGAGACGTAAACGTGTTCTCCTACCCTGACTCTCACCTCCATCTCATCACATCCCATTCGCCCACCCCGCCAACCGCTGCATCAACTCCTCCCCATAAACAGGCTGCACATCCCTCCCCTCACCCAACAATCCCAAATACCCCGTAACATCCCTCCCATCAAACTCCCTCGTATCAAACCCATTCCCCAAGAACCCAAACCGATTCCCCTCCCACCTCCCGATCTCATAATCCTCATACCTCGGCTGCTCCAGCAAATGTAAGAAATGCAGCCTCGAACCAGGATACACGACGGCCTGCCCCCCCTCCCCTCCCGCCGCGCCATTGCGCCCCTGCTTGAACCAGCTGCGACAGGGCGACGTCCACGCCGTGCGCTGCAGGAAGAGATCCGCGTGCTGGCGGAAATCGCGCGCGGCGGTCTCCAGGGGCGTGAGGGATTTGAGGTTTTCGATTTGTGTTTTCGTTATGACGGAAAGCATGTAGGCCGTCCAGCGCTCGATCAGCGGCATGAATGAGCCGTGGCCCAGGGGCCCGTAGGGGCCGCAGAAGGTGAAGTGGTTGGGGAAGTGGGGGATGGCGATGGAGAGGTAGGAGGTCAGGTTGTCTTTTCCGGACCAGAAGTCGCGGAGGTCCAGGCCGCGCCCGTTCACGATGGGGAAACGTGGGATCCAGGTCGTGTCGAAGCCGGTGGCGCAGATGATGGCGTCGACGGCGTGTTCGGTTTGAGTGTCGTCGAGGAAGCCGTGGGGTGTAATCTGTTTGACGTTGGAGGTGTAGATGGTCGCGTTGGGCGCTGTCAGGGCTTCGAGGTAGCCTGGTGCGGGTGTTGGGCGGCGACAGCCTGGGTTGAAAGTCTTGGGAATCATGGCGTCGCAGAGGCGTTCGTCGTTCTTGAGGACGCGACGCATTTGCGCTTCGGCTGCTTCGCGCGCTGCTTGAGCTTCCGGTGAGCCTTTGATGATGAACTTGAAGCGCTGGTTGAGCTCGTTCTCGATCTGCTTGCGGTATTCGAGATATTTCTCCGGATTTTCTTCGAGGAACTTCTTCTGCTCCTCGGTGTACTCGAAGTTGGCGCCGTCTTTGCCAGCCCAGGTTTGCGCGAACCCCGGCGTGATCCAGATGGGACTTCGCACCCAGTGGTAGAGGTGGTCGACTTTCTTCTGGATGTTGGCTACGATTTGCACGCCGCTGCTCCCGGCGCCGATGACCGCCACGCGTTTTCCTTCCAAGGGGTAGCCTTCTTCGAAGGCAGCGGAGTGCATCAGCTTGCCTTTGTAGTCGCCCAGTCCGGGTATGTCGGGCCATTTGAAGTTGTTGAGGACGCCGCCGGCGTTGATGAAGAACTCGGCTTCGTCGTCGATGATGTTTCCTGTGGCGAGATCTTTAATCCTGAGCTTCCAAACGCCTTTTTCCTCGTCCCATTGAGCGTGTTCGATCTGATGCTTGAGTTTGACGTATTTGTTGATGAAGTCGTTCTCCTCGTAGATGCCCTTGACGTAATCGAAGATCTCCGGCGAGTACGAGTAAAAATGAGTCCAGGTCTTGATCTTCCAGGTGAATTGGTAGTTGACGCTTGGAATCTGTCATTTGTCAGCATTCTAAGGGTTGTTGCTTTGTTCTCTTCCAGGATTGTCATACATCGCAAGCACAGCCGGGATATCGATTTTCCAACCAGGTCCCTCCGACGTCGTGATTCTTCTCATACACAGTGATGTCTAGGTTTTGCATCTGTTCCTCGGCCTTTTTGAGGAAATTCACAGTCGATGCTGCTGCCCCCATGACAATCACGCGCAGGTGGCGGCGGGTGCCGAAGGGTTCTTCGCGGATGCGATAGCCTTGGGCATCAGCTTCGGGGATGTGCATGCCATCTCGCTCGGCTGTTGAAGGGTTGTTCTTAATATCATTGTTTTGGGCGTTGGTGGAATTCACGTTTCTGTTGTCTTGTTGGATCACCATTGTCAAGCAGATGTATGGAGGCCTGAGCACTCAGTGATATATAGAGGTATAAGAAAAGGACAAAGGTAAAGGCAGACTAAAGCTGATGACAAGTTGACAATTTACAGAATGACAATCACAGGGTACACCGAGGCAGGGTTCCAGAGGTTGTTCAATTGATGTTCAGAAAATTGAGGTAGTTCTGTACTGTGTTTGCCCGCTTCGATAGCCTCGGGACATGAGCTTGTGAGGTTGTTGGGAGTATTCTAGCAGGGAACGTGTGTGGGCGCCCCACCACAGTACTCAAAAGGATAATCGGCGGCAGCAAGCATCCGGAGCAAGCTCTAGATCTCTCAAGGATGCTAAGAATGCTTGTAGTAGCGGATACATACACATGTATTTCTGCTGTAAGCTGATGAAGCTGACACGATGAGACGGCAGTATCCTGGAGGGCGGGCAAGGAATTGTAGAGAAGACGAATCTTTTCAGGTTTGTCATGTTTTGCGATACTGGTGAGATGAGCTGCCTGACAACCACTCTCGATGATGTGGTGCAGACGAGCATCATCAATCTATTTTGTATGCAGTGCCTTGTGGCGATGCTGGCGTGATTAAAGGATGCCCTACTGTGCCACTGACGGCGCCTCAGTCGGGTGGCTGTGATGATAGGATGTTAGAGAATATTACACAGGCAGACAAGTAGAAGCAATTGCGTCGTCAGGCCATGCAAGCCATAGAAATTTAATGACGAGGAGACATCTCGGATCCCCATCGTTATCATCGTATTGTCATATTTCACATCACTGTAAGGAGAGACATTCCCTCACCCACAGTGTGAAGAGGTGGAGGAGCTTGGCCAAAACGCGGAGACAACAGCACAAGGCCGGCCCAGGGTTCAGCAAGCACAGCGCAGTTGTGAGTGCATGCGACTTGGACTCTCGCTCTCCACCCACCGGCGACGTTTAACTCGACAACGTCCGTTCGTCTGTCTGTCTTGTAATGCGACAACCCGCAGCCACCTGCCCTTAGCCTCCACCGATCGATCATTCATACCTTCAACACCCTTCGCTGTCCCTGGACACACCACCCTACACCCCTCAATTGCTGTCCTGCTGCGACCGCGCGAGTCCGTCCCGCCGTCAGCCTTCCCAGCCGCATTGCACATCACCGGACCTCGAAACATGCGACCGAGATAAACCACCGTCGCAATTCGATTTCTGCCTCGCGCATATACGTCTTGACCTCCTCATGCGGCTCGCATACCGGAGCAATACTCAGCCTGCTGGCAGGACTGCTTCCCGGCGCAAAGACCCTCTCACTTAAACCGCCCTCGACTCGGCCGATTACACCCACCTTCTCGACACCATGTCTTACTACCAGGGCGGAAGCTACCAGCAACCTTCTTCCAATCGCTACCAAGACCCATATGCGCAATACGCGCAAGGCCAGAATGGAGGATACCCAAACCAGCAAGCGCCTCTGCCGCCGCCGCCTCCACTTCAGCAGCAGCAGCAATACCCGAGTCAGTCAGCATACGGCCAGCAGCAATATGGTGGCTCAGTACAGCAGTCACAGGGCGGATACCAGAACAACAGCGTAGTCTCTCCTCGCGCGACCTCGTTTGCGTCTTCGCATGCGAGCCAACACCAGTCGCCGCAGACATACAATCCCCAGAACTATACCCAATCACCGCAGCAGACCCAGGGTCAGATACCGCAGTACAACCCTCAAAGCTATGCGAGCCTGAATTCGGCGCCATATCCCGCCCAGTACAATCCAGCTGCATACCCTGAACCTGCTGCTCAAGCCACCAGCGGCCCTATGGGCGACCCATATGCGTACTCCCCAAGTAATCATTCAAGCGTTGGATTTCCTTCTCCACAACAGCCTCCGTACAGGCGGTCGCCGCAGGTGGCTCAGTATGGCACTCAGCAACAACATTCGCCCCAACCACCACAGCATCAGTATGGGTATCAATCACGGCCGAGCCCTTCGCCGCCTCAGTCCTCCTATTCTTTCCAGAACTCTGCACCCACCACGCAGCAATCTTACATCGAGATGCCGTATCCCTCCAACGACTGGCAGCAGCCCTCGCCCCGAAGACAAGGGTCTTCTGCTCAGGCTCATATGCGTCAGTACTCAAATGTCTCACCCGCAGCACTTGATCTCTCCGACGAGCATTCCCCTGCGGCGCCACCATATCCAGCAAGTAACCACCAGTCACCATCTCTTTACCGCTCTCATGCATCTCATGGCTCTTCGCCATCACCGCCAAGTTCTACACCAGGGCCGACCCCGCCTGCCCATGGTGTTTCTTCCCGGTCGAATACCCTCGGCCGACATCCCTCTCAAAGACCATTGCCCGGATTACCAGAGCCCCAAGATGAATCTGACTACTTCCAGCCACACGGCCGACCGATGAGTCACGAAGAGGCCGAGGAGCTTGACCAAGACGAACTCTTCGATCAAGTTGAGGATGCAATTCTCAATGCTGGTCGTCCTGGTCGGAGCCCTTCAATAGCACTGACATCGCCACCTAATGACCACAGGCCTCATCGCTACGGGACGGTATCGCCGCGAGATGTTGGCATGGTGAATGGCCACCTATCTCCAGGTCTACAACATGCAAATTCTGCCGACCTGTACAATGACGATAGTGACCCCGAGGCTGCGGCCGGATTGGAGGCCATGCGCTTGGCCGACGAACAAGAGGCGGCGAACGACTTCCGAAGTTCGAGTGTCAGCAGTACCCAGAGACCGTTCACTGGATACAATTCCCAGCGTATTCCTCGTCATGACTCCCAGCGACAGAACGGGAATAGGATCAGCGATGGCGACGATTACAGTGGAGTAGATGTGTCCATGTTCACAGGCGGCTACGACGTTCAGATGTCGTATGGTGGCGATCCAAGCCAGTTGGCTGCAGGGGGAGAGATCAATGGCGACGCGCATAGCCAAGCTGTATCGAGCCAGCACAGCTCGATGCGTAGATCACACCCATCGCAGAACTCAAGCTACGATTACAACATGGACTCAATCCATCCATTCCCGCCATTCAGAGATGCGAGAGTGGATGAGGGTGGAACCGGTGGCAATTACGAGCCACCGGCTGATGGTAGACGACAAAGCTACGACGAGGGCGACGAATACACACTCATGGAAGATCGGATGCCAGAGCGCTTTCCTGACGAACCACCAGATGTCTTCTTCAACTCCACTACATCAACGCATCGTCCCCTGCCACCGCCACCGCCGGGCGAGGACACGCCACCCTTACCACAGGGCGGCTATCCCTACGCACCGAGCGGCTATGACATGAATGCTCAAGGACAATGGGTTCCACGATCTGCCTCACTCATCAACTACAGTAAAACACCTCCAGTTAACCAGCCATTGAGGTCAAAGACGGATGCAGAGGAGCGTCGCTTGCGTCAAACGAGACCTTCATCCGGTTACTCCACCACTTACGACACGACTCCTGCAAGCGCGAGTGCCGTCGCCATTGATTTGCCATCTTTGCCTACTCGACGCTTTGTTCCTTCGAAATTGGGCACACCTGATTTCAAGAAATGCGATGAGCCATGGGCTCTCAGTGCGATTCTGACCTGGTTGATGATCGTCACCAAACCGGACCAGACTACTGAGCTCAAAGAGGCTGCCATCAAGGAAGCTTTGGTCAATTTGTTCACCAACAAAGTTCCCACGATGAATATTGCCGACGCTGAGGGGCTGAGTGACCGAGTGGTCGAGAACATGTACCAGGCCGGTGCTTTGCAAACCACCGAAGAATGGGTCAAGCTTACCCACGCTCCAATGTCTGGTGTCATCTTCCAGCTCTCGAGTGCTGGATGCTACTCTCCCACACTGCACGACCATGTCGTACCAGGCCGATGCTACGCGCACCACTGCCAACGCACCCTGAAGAAGGTCAATCTGCACACTCAGCCGGTGCGCACGCATGAGACCTGGGCAGAATTCTACGGCCTCAAGAAGGAGGACATCGAAGGCAAAAACAACAAGGAGATCGAGCGACAGAACGTTCTGCACGAGATTGTGCAAACAGAAGACTACTACATGGAGCAGCTGAACCTGTTGAGGATCATATATCGGGACCCGCTTGCCAAGAGCGAGCCGTCCATCGTTACGCCGAAGCGCAAAGATAAGTTCCTCAAGGACGTGTTCGGTAAGCTTGAGCAGGTCAAGCAAGCCAACGAGGATCATCTTCTACCTCAGCTCAAATATCGCCAGCATGAGCAAGGTCCGTGGGTTGTTGGCTTCAGTGACATTTTCCGCCAGTGGATCCGGATGGCCAAGGTCGCCTACATCGATTACGCTGGTTCATTTCCAGGAGCGAGCTTCATGGTCCGTCAAGAAATGGAGCGCAACATTCAGTTCGCCGGCTTCCTAGACAAGGCACGCAATGATCCAAGAGGCAAGAGACTTGGGTGGGATACCTATCTCAAGTCGCCCATTACTCGCTTGCAGCGCTACACACTCCTCCTGCACACTGTTCTGAAGAACATGAAGACCGACAGCGAAGAGAAGACAAATCTCCAGATCGCCTACGATGAGGTGAAAGCCGTGACCCTTGAGTGTGACACACGCGTCGCTGAGATGCAGCGAAAGGTCGATTTGGCAGACTTGAGCGCCAAATTGGTCCTGAGACCAGGCATGCAGAACGCTGTGGAGCTGAATCTGAACCACCTCGGTCGTGAGTTGGTGCATCGTGGCGATCTGCAGCGAATGGGCGGCAACCGTTTCAATTTGCTTGACAGTCACGCCTTGTTGTTTGATCATTATTTGGTCATCTCGAAGAGTATCCATCAACGCGCCGAGCAAGGTGGGAGGGTCGAGAAGTACGACGTGTCAAGACTGCCGATTCCAATGGACCTGCTCGTTTTAGAGACCACGACAGAACAACCGGTGCAAAAGTCATCGTACATGAAGGGTATCACCACCGTCTCTGCTGTCACGGGCCGGTCAGCAACATCGTCCGATGTGACAACTTTGGGCAGAACGCAGTCCAATTCGCCGGCGCCAGGTCTGGCGCATGCCAACACTGGCATGTCAGCGAGCACTCTCCATACCGTTACCTCGATTGACACCGGTAAAGACTCCGACAAGATTCTGTATCCCATTAAAATCAAACATCTGGGACGAGAGAACTACAGCCTCTTCGCTCATACAGAGCAAGCGAGACGGGAGTGGACCACCAAAATCATCGAGGCCAAGACAAAGCACGCCAAAGCACTTCACGCACAACATGCGGAACCGTTCAGGCTGCGTGTTGTTGCCGATTCAGCGTTCGTATATGATGGCTTCGGCACTACTGTAGGCAAGACTCTGGTCATTAAGGGTACGCCCATCGACCGTGCGATTCAAGAGGTCGAGCAGAGATTTAAGGATACTGGAAGACCTGGTCCGATTTGCAGAGCAAGAGTCAATTGTGCTACTAGCTTCGTGATGCCTTACCCGGGTAAGCAGATGGTGGCAGTGGGAACCGATTTCGGTGTCTTCGTGAGCGAGGCCGACAACCCAAGAGGTTGGACCAAGGTAAGTACATCACCGTCGTTGTTCGAATCGGGCTTTGCTGACATCTTGACAGGCCATCAGCATGGCGCGCGTCACTCAGATTGCCGTGCTGGAGGAGTTCAACCTTTTCTTGCTCATCTCAGACAAGTCCCTCATTGCCTACCACCTCGATGTTGTCACCGCGGGCCCCGCCAGCACTGTTGATTCCGGCCGGAAAGCTCCCCAAAAGCTCTCCGGCAGCCGCGACGTCGGCTTCTTCGTGGCTGGTCGCATGAAAGACCGCACTCTTGTCTTTTACAAGAAGCGCGACAACCTGTCTTCTACCTTCAAGGTCCTGGAGCCCATCTATCAAAAGTCATCGGAACGCAAGAGAGCCGGCTTCTTCAAGCGTGGCTCGACCGAGTTCTTCCGCGAGTTCGACGACTTTTACATCCCTACGGAATGCACAGGTATCAACCTCTTCACCTCCTCGCTTGCAGTCAGCACCGCCCGCGGCTTCGAGGTCCTCTCACTAGAGCGCAAAGTCCCACAAAGCGTGCCGGAAATCCAAGGCGAGAGCGTGCAAAACATCGTTCGGCACATCAAAGACCAGCGAGCGCTGTGCATGCTCCGCCTGAGCGAAGCCGAGTTCCTACTTTGCTACGCCAACTGCGCCGTCTACGTCAACAAGCACGGCGAGATCTCCCGCTCGGTCATTATGGAATTCGTGGGCACGGCGCAGACCGCCGCGCTGTCTGGCGCTTACCTCGTGCTATTCGACCCGGATTTCATCGAGATCCGCAACGTGCAGAACGGGCGCCTGAAGCAGATCATCGCCGGGCGTGAGATCAAGTGCCTCGATGACGGGGGCGAGTATAACGCGGGTCTCAATCGTCCGCCCGTCGCGACGGGGAATGGTAGTGCGTATGGCAGTTCTGCGGCGGGTGGGAGGACGGTCAAGGCTGTCATGCAGCATCCGGAGAATGAGAGGACGCAGATCGTCGTTGAGCTGTTGCTGAATGAGGAGATGAAGGAGGGTTGATGATGATAAGGTTTGGCCACGTTTTACGAAACGGAGTTCATCATCTCATTGACGATCTTCTTACTACACGGCTCTTCGGCTCGACCAATCATTTTTCTCTTTCTTGACAATCGTCCTTACTAGGAAGAGAAGCGGTTTTCGTCTTTTCGTTTTGGATATGGAAGGTGCTTAGGGTGTTAGATACCACTGATCTTCTGTTTTATCGTTTCTATTGTTTGCAAGCAGCCTCTTCATTGCTTTGGGCTCGCTAAATGTAATGAACAGCAATTCTCTTCGCACACCGAACTGCAGTCACTGTCATCGACGAGGAACCCAGTCCGCCAAATCAACCAACACTCACAACAAAGCAACCTCACCCCTCCACCCCCAACCACTCCCTAACGCAAACCTCCACCTTCTCCGGACAATCCAACAAACTCAAATGCCCCGCCCCCTCCAGCACCACAAACCTCCCCACCCTCTCCCCCAACATCCCCACCAACCTATCCACCTTCCCCCTCGAAACCCACCCATCCCCCTCCCCCCAAACAACCACAACCTCACACCCCACGTCCCCATACCTCCCCACCATCCCGCCCACATCCTCATCATCCGCCTGCGCGATCTGCCTCACAAACGCCCTCTGCCCCTCTGCATCCTCAGAGATCCAAGGACGCACGAGCGCAGCTTCCCACTCATCCCCCTCCGAGCCTTCCGTGCATCTTGCACTCCTCACCACAGCTCTCAGCACCGCCTCGAAAATCTTCCCCGGCAGATGAGCGAAGGGCTCAGGCGTTTCGCGCACGAGACCGTAGAACCCGTCGCCCCAGGGCAGCACGGCGTTGGCGTCGAGGAGGAGGAGGCGGGTTATGGCGAGGGAGTGGTTGAGGTGGGCGTGGAGGGCGATCGTGCCGCCGATGTCGTGGGCGAGGATGCTGGGGGGTGGGGAGAGGAGGGCGAGGTGCG
The DNA here is from genome assembly GCA_001931905.2 of Cladosporium sp. IMV 00045. Classification (NCBI taxonomy): domain Eukaryota; kingdom Fungi; phylum Ascomycota; class Dothideomycetes; order Cladosporiales; family Cladosporiaceae; genus Cladosporium; species Cladosporium sp. IMV 00045. The sequence continues at coordinate 39,286 of MSJI02000009.1, forward strand.
TGAGGAGGGAGGTCAGGGCGTGGGATTGCGTGGCGATGTTGGTTTTTGGGTCGTCCTCGTTTTCTTTTTCGGAGGAAGGGGAAGGGGAGGGGGGAGGTGCAATGCGCTCTTGTGATTGTCCGTAGCCGGGGAGGTCGTAGAGGAGGATTTGGTGCGTTCCGGAAGCGAGGGGGGAGGTGGCGAGGGATTGGAAGACGATGGAGGACCAGGGAGTCTCGTGGATGAAGACGAGGGTTTCTAGAGGGGATTTTTGGGAGTTTTGGTTGTTTTGGTTGTTATGGCTATTTTTAGGAGAGGGAGGAGTGAGGAGGGCGTATTTGATCTTCCATCCGGCGTGGATGAAGGTTGAGGGGAGGGTGTGGGGGGCTGGTGGTGCGAGGGGCATGGTGATTTTGTTTTTCTTTTACGAGACTCGTTTTCAGATCGCCGCGGATGGACTACTGATGTTGGAGATATGTCTTCTCGACAGACCTTAACGCCATCCCGGAGTCCCTGATCGAATGATTGATGAATGTGAGGAGGACGTGGCTGGATGTTGAACTGCTTACAGGGGAGAATCGCGAATTATTATAAACATCCAGCAATCGCGCATTTTATTCATCAACATCACTCAACTTCCTCCCCTCACCTTCTTAGTGGGCAATTCGAGGTCAACGAGGAAGTTCGAGGTCAACAGTGGATTCGATGTTCGAATTATTAGAGGTCAATCGACGTCATGAGGACTTGGTTCCGTTTCTGCAGATCCATGTCCCTTTGCACTCTACCTTCAATGTTGCTGGATTGTATTGGCAAGCCAATACATGTACATTATACATGTACTGAAATACATGCAAGTCATAACTCGATGAGCGCTGACAGAATGGAGGTATACAGATGGTATCCATGATATCACGTATATCTGAAAGCTTGCCCATGTCGTGCACACATCTCGCTCTCGACCGCGGACGACGAGATGAGGGCAGCATGTCCGAGGCAATATTAGGGTATCTTCAACTGCATTGAGGGGGCAATAGAATCGTGTAACAAGTCATTTCATTACAAGCATCCACAACCCCATCGAATGCCGAAAACAAATCTACCATTTTCTAATCCCATGCCACAATGACGCCACGCTGCGTTGACCTATTTTCTTCTTCCCTATGTGCTTTTCATTCACTTTTCTTTTGTATCTGTTTCTTTTCCCCTCATGTCCATCTTTCGCACTCGACTCGACAAAGCGAAATTCAGAGGAAAACCTGACTTCTCAACGCCATCTAGAAGCAGAAGACCTGGTCCTCGAGCTTGCTGACGGGCCTGGCCTTGTTGTAGCCGAGAGACTCGGTGGCCTTCTTCATGGCGCTGACCATGGGGGGCGGGCCGCAGATGAGGATCTTGACGTCGGGAGCGGGGCTGGGGAGGTGCTCCTGTTTTTGATCGTGTTAATTATATGGTCTGATACGTGCAAGTTCGCGCCGACTAGACTTCGTCTCATCGTGCTGTGGATTCAGCTTACCTTGATCATATCGGCAGTGACGAAACCGACACCACCAGTCCAGCCCTCAGGCGGGTTGTTGAGGACGTGGTGGACTCTGAAACCGGCGTCCTGGCGAGTGAGCTTCTCCAGATCCTCACGCAGCAAGATGTCGTCCTCGTTGACGTTTGCGAAAATCAGGTCGACCTCGGTCTTGTCGCCGGAAGCCCTGCCGCGGAGAATAGCCTTGGCGACCTGCAGCATGGGAGTGATGCCCGTACCGCCGGCGATCATACCAAAGCGTTTAACCATGTTGGGGGTGTAGACCATGGCGCCCTTGGGGCCCTTGACCTTCATCTTGTCGCCGATGTTGAGGGTGGCCAGGTGACGGCTGATGTTGCCGGTGGGGTAGCTCTTGATGAGCAGGTCGAAGTAGCCGGGCTCGACGTCGGAGGAGATCGGGGTGTAGGAGCGGACGACTTCCTTGTTGCTCACGACCTCGGTCTTGGGGTCTTTGACGTCCAGGTTGGCGGCGAGGGAGATGTGCTGGCCGATGGGCAGGCCGAGGATGC